>PVHP010002234.1:77641-93127 GCA_004024765.1 Zapus hudsonius | reverse complement strand
AGTTAGTGTTCTCAGTTTGTATCTGTATTAGGTTATTGTGTCTTCACAACAGCCTTTCAGAGGGGTGCTGGTATTGTCATTTCTTCATTGAGAAATGTAGAGAAATAAGTAACTTCCCTGTGAGCAGATAGGATACCTAGCAGAGGTAGGATTTAAATCCAGTCGTCATTGCTGAAACTGACCTCTATCTCTGCACTATACTGAGTGAGACACAGATGAAATCCAGTGGGCTGGGGAGTTGGTTTAGCACTTAAAAGGTGTTTACTTGCAAAGCCTGCTGGCCTGGCCTGGGTTTAATTCCCATGTAGAACCAGATGCAAAAAATGGCACAGGCATTGGATTTTTTTTTTCCTCTCATTTTTTCCAGGTAGGGTCTCACTCTAGCCCAGGCTGACCTGGAACTCACACTTAGTCCCAGGCTGGCCTCAAACTCATAGTGATAGTGTTCCTCCTACCTCAGCCTCCTGAGTACTGGGGTTAAAGGCATGCACCACCATGCCTGATGCATCTGGTGTTCTTTGAGTAGCAAGAAACCTTGGCATACTCATGCACATTTGCACACACACATGTGCAAATAAATACAATTTTAAAATATTTTTATTTATTTGCAAGCAGAGAGAAATAGAAGAGAGAGAATGGGTGCTCTAGGGCCTCCAGCCACTGCAAAGGAACTCCAGATGCATGCACCACTTTGTGCATCTGGCCTACATGGGTACTAGGGAATTGAACCCAGGTTGTTAGGCTTTGCAAGGCAAGCACCTTAACCGTTGAGCCATCTCTCCAGTCCCATTTTTTTTTTTAAAGAACTTGGGCTGAGGAGATGGCTCAGTGGATAAAGTACTTGCCATGCAATGAATACTGAACCCCAGAACCCACTTAAGCTGGATGCTATAGTGGGCATCTGTAATTCCAGCACACCTATGTTAAAGAAAAGAGTGGAGACAGGACAGAGCCAGCTATCCTGGAGACCAGAACAATGAACAAGAAATCTCCTCAAGCCGGGCGTGGTGGTGCACACCTTTAATCCCAGCACTCGGGAGGCAGAGGTAGGAGAATCGCTGCGAGTTCAAGGCCAGCCTGAGACTCCATAGTGAATTCCAGGTCAGCCTGGACTAGAGTGAGACCCTACTTCGAAAAAACAAAAAACAAAAAAAAAAAAAGAAAGAAATCTCCTCAAATGAGTTGTAAGGCAATCAATCTTTGGCATCCAAAATTATCCTCTGTCTTCCACGTGTGCACCATGGCATGTGTACATACACTCTCACACACGAACATACGCGCACACACCAAAAAACAATAAAGAACTAAAAAACACAATAAAGAGAACTTGTGTGAAGAACTTCAAAATATCGAGCCAGGTGTGGTAGTGCACACCTGTAATACCAGTATGGAGATGGAGCAGGAGGATCAAGAGTTCAAGATTATTAGTACTATTTTTATTTATTTGAGTGAGTGAGAAAGAGGCAGATGATAGAAAGAAAGGAAGGATGGACGGATGAATGAATGGACAGACTCACCAGAGCCTCTGGCCACTACAAATGAACTCCAGATACATGTGCTATTTGTGCATCTGGCTTTACATGGGTACTGGGGAATTGAACCTGGGTTCTTAGGCTTTGCAGGGAAGTGCCTTAACTAACTGCTGTGCCATCTCTCCAGCCCTCAAGATTATTTTTGACTACATAATGAGTCTGAGGCCATCGTGGGCTACACAAAACCCTGCTAAGAGAGAGGGAGAGGGAAAAGGAGTGGGTGGAGAGAAACTGGTATTGCAAGATATAGATGAAGGCATGTCCAAGCTACAATTTAGTTATACTGTGTATGTAAATGCTTTTTTTGGGGGGGGCAGTGAATGGCATGGGATTCTTTTTATTTCTGAATTCCCACTCATTAACTACAATTATGGCACTGTCTTAGCAATATTAAAGGTGTTCATTTTCAATGAAAAACATAATATCTTTTCTCAAAACATAAATGTTAAAGAAAATAATATGTACTGGACATGATGGAGTGTGCCTATAATCCCAGCACTTTTGGGACTGAGGCAAGAGGATAGGGAGCTATAGGCCCTCCTGGGCTTTGGAGAGAAACCCTTTCTCAAAACAATAATAAACAATAAAATTTAGAGTCAGGTGTGGTGGCGCATGCCTTTAATCCCAGCACTCAGGAGGCAGAGGTAGGAGGATCACCATGAGTTCAAGGCCACCCTGAGACTGCATAGTGAATTCCAGGTCAGCCTGGCTAGAGAGAGACCCTCCCTCGAAAAATCAAAAATAAATAAATAAATAAATAAATAAATAAATAAATAAATAAATAAAATATAAAGTAAAATAAGAAAATAAGCTGCTACAAACATAAAAATAAGAAGTTAAATAAGTTGTTACAGTTTGTGTGTTAACCAAGAGTTTAAAGTGGAACAATGATGAGAAACAAATGATTCAAGGAGCTGGTGATCTTCTGCTACTCTGTGAGTTCTAGGCCAGCCCAGGAGCGCTTACCTAGCATACAGAAAGCCCCAGGTTGAATCCTTAGCTCCATATAAACTGGGTATGGTGGTGCATATCTGGGGTCTTATTATTTGGGAGGTAAAGGGAGGCATGGAGTGTGTGATGCAGCTATTCTTTTAAAAATCTCTCTCTCTCTCTCTCTCTCTCTCTCTCTCTCTCTCTCTCTCTCTCTCTGTAGGCTGGCCTTGAACTCACAGCTATCCTCCTACCTCTGCCTCCCAAGTTTTGGGATTAAAAGTATATTTCACCATGCCAGCTCTCTTTAAAATTTCATTTGGTGGTATTTGCCTATAATCCCAGCACTTTTGGGACTGAGGCAGGAGGATTGTAAATTTGACGCTAGCCTAGTTTATTTAGAAGTTTCAACTTGGTGTAGGCTGCATAGTAAAGTACCTCAAAAGAAGGGGGAAAAAGAAAGAGTGAAAGGAAAAAAAAAGGCAATTCATTTGGGAATCACTCCTTCATTCATAGCCACACAGGAAAGTAGATCTAGCTCTTTTTTTTTTTTTTTTTTTTTTGGTTTTTCGAGGTAGGGTCTCACTCTGGTCCAGGCTGACCTGGAATTCACTATGTGGTCTCAGGGTGGTCTTGAACTCATGGTGATCCTCCTACCTCTGCCTCCTGAGTGCTGGGATTAAAGGCGTGTGCCACCACGCCCGGTTTAGCTTTGTTTATCTGTTCTTTCTCTTTGCATGCCATACATACAAGAGAAAGTATGAAAGCATGATTATCTGTCACTTGGTTGTTAGCTTTGGAAGTCACAGATAAAGCTTTGAAAAACAAACAAGTCTGGTTAGTGAAATGCCTCATATCTATACTCCCAGAATTTGGGAGACTGTGGTAGGAGGATTATTGTGGGTTAAAGACTAGCCTGGGTTACAGAGACCTATTAAAAAAAAAAAAAAACACCAAAACAAACAAAGCAAATCCCACAAGTTTAGGTCCTCCCACCCCAGACAGGATCTCACAGAATACCAGCTGGCCTAAAACTCACTGTGTATCTAAGGATGACCTTGATCTTGAATTTATGATCCTCTTGCCTTCCACCTCTCTCACCGAGGTTATAGGTGTGTACCGCAACATGGATGAACTACAGCTTTTGTGGTGCTGGGGATCAACCAGGGCTAGGCATGCATTTTTCCAACTGAGCCAGAGGTTAGATTATTAATTAAACACATGCTGGCTGATTCATCTTGATGGCCATCCTTACTCATTTTGGCTCCAAATGGCTCAAAGTTTATATTCATCGTCAAGGAATGTAGGTTTGCCACCACTGAGGTGACTCAAAAGAATGCGCTGCCTCCCCCCCCCCCCCCCAGGTAGGGTCTCGCTCTAGCCCAGGTTGACCTGGAATTCACTATGTAGTCTCAGGGTGGCCTTGAACTCACGGTGATCCTTCTACCTCTGCCTCCCAAGTGCTGGGATTAAAGGCGTGTGCCACCACGCCCGGCATTTTCAAAAATCTTTTCGCTTGTAGTTTCATTTGAATAAGAGCAGCTTCTCTAAGGCAGAGATGCAACTTTTTCTATGAGAGGGCTAGATACCATATATTGTAGATTTTGTGGACAAATTTCTGTCACCACTACGCCCGGCCTTATCTGCTTTTAAATCAGTCACCTTCATTTGAAATTTCTCCTTCACACCATCCAGGAATGTTCTTCAGCCTAGTGTCTATCCTCTGTCTTCATGATATATTGTATTTGTGCCCAAGGTGAGGTCACAATGGAAATCTTAGTGTTTGGGACAGCAGCTACACAGCAAGCATGGAATCCACCTGGCAAGGGAGAAGATAGACGCCCAGCCACAGCCCATGGTGATGCTGGTGGTGACACTGGCCGGTGGTGGGGTTGGGGGTCCTTGCGTGGTGGTATCCTTTTGTGGGTGATTTTTTGAGATGAGGTTTCATATAGCCTAGGTTGGCCTCGAACTTGCTATGTTGAACTTGCTTTGTAGAACTTTCCATGTAGTGAAGACTGACCTTGAGTTCCCGGCTCCAGCCTCCCAAGTGCTATCTATAGGTTCTATGCCCGGCCTGTCCCCACCCCCACAGACACCCAAGTTCTGCCCTTCCCTCTCCTAGTACTGTTTTTCTTTTTCTTTTTTTTGTTTTTTTCAAGGTAGGGTCTCACTCAGGCTGACCTGGAATTCACTCTGTAGTCTCAGAACTCACAGCAATCCTCCTACCTTTGCTGGGATTAAAGGAGTGCACCACCACGCCCGGCCCTAGTGCTGTTTTTCAAGTTTGGTTTCTGACAGTCATACTTCTTCTTTTTTTTCTCCGAGGTAGGGTCTCACTCTAGCCCAGGCTGACCTGGAATTCACTCTGTAGTCTCAGGGTGGCCTTGAACTCACGGCAATCCTACCTCTGCCTCCCGAGTGCTGGGATTAAAGGCATGAGCCACCATGCCCGGCAGTCATACTTCTTATAGCAGTGATAAGCATTTAGAACAGCAGAGAAGGGAAATTATTCGTTTCCTTCAAAGTTTGTATTTCTAGAAATGACACACTTATGGTATTATTCTGTGTGTATACTAAAATTTAGAACACATTGAGTTTGTATATGTGTATGTTTTATGTTTGTTACAAGGTAAAAATTTTCCCTTTTCTCCTTTTTTTCCCTATTGAATTTTAAAAAAGTATAAACAAAGTCCTCAAGCTGTGTGGAATTTGTTTGAATTGGTTACTTAGCAATCAGAAACTCAATTTTATATTTAAATATTTATCTGTACTTTTGCTATTCTGATTAAATAAGGGTCTATTATGGTTGTAATGCTAGGGAAGAAATGACACAGCTTTTCCATAACAGTACTTAATGACAAATACTATTTCCCTGGTTCCTAGTTACACTGAGGGGAGAAAGGGAGCAAAGAGGAAAATTAGAATTAGAGGGATAGTAATTTGATCCCAGTTATAATCTGATGGTCATTGGTGCACAGTTGATTTATATTCATGTAGCTCAGGGCAGGTGAAGAGGGAAAATCTCATCTGCTGTTGATAAAAATGGTAATGTGTTAAGAACAAAAAGTTCATTTTTGGAAATAAAAAAGCTTTTTTGAGACCGGGTCTCACGTAGCCCTGGCTGGCCTGGAACTGGCTGTGTAGTTAATGCTGATCTTGAACTTCCCGTCATCCTCCTCCCTCCATCTCATGGGTACAGTTCAGTCATACACCATCACACTTAGCTAGTTTTGAACTTTAAATGCATTCTTCAAGTATGATATTTTGAAGAGCTTAATGATTATTTTAATTTTTAATTTTTTGGTTTTTTTTCCAAGGTAGGGTCTCACTCTAGCTCAGGCTAACCCAGAACTCACTCTGTTGTCCCAGGTTGGCCTGGAATTCAATAGGGATCCTCCTACCTCTGCCTCCTGGGATTAAAGGTGCATGCCACCAAAATAGATGATGATTTTAATCTAAAAAAGTAAAGTCTAAATTCTTTTTATTATTAAGAAAAATGAAAACTCTATGAAAGGACTACAGAGGCATGTTCAGTAGCTGGATCTGGAATTATAAAAACATTGAGGTGCCTGGGCATGGGGTGCATGCTTGTAATTCCAGCACTCAGCAGACTGAGGCAGGATTATAAATTCTAGGCCAGCCTAGGACTACAGACTGAATTCCAGCTCAGCCTGTGCTAGAGACCCTACCTCCAGTACTGGAATTAAAGTTGTGTGCTGCCATGCCCAGCCAAAGGACAACTCTTAAAAGATTCATCATTATCTTACTTAATTGTACATCAGTGACAGAAGAGAAATGTGACAATGTATTTCTTTTTTTTAAATATTTTATTTATTCATTTTCAAGCAAAGAGATACAGAGAGAGAGAGAGAGAGAGAGAGAGAGAGAGAGAGAGAGAGAGAGCACCAGAGCCACCATCTTGTGGGTCTGGCTTATGTGGGTCCTGGGGAATTGAACCTGGGGCCTTAGGCACTGGAGGCAATGCCTTAACCTCTGAGCCATCTCTTCAGCCCAACAATGTATTTCTTGAAAAGAAGTATTCAGCTAGAAGTATGAATACAGTGCTTATGATCTCTGTTGATAAATAACTGAAAAGTCAAAACTGTATTTCTAGACTTGGAGTGAGGTAGCTCAGTGGTGAACTCTTGCCTTCAAGCATGTGGCCCTGGATTCAGTCTCCAGCACTGTCCCACCCCTAGTGACTGTTAAGTGTCCTTCATTAGGAGCCATCATGAAACATTTCACCAATGCTGCGGTAGTTACAGTCTGGGAGATTTTACAATTCAAACTGGTGATGGCAAAATTAATACAGGTTTCTTCTGTTGTTACATTGGTATGCATTTAAAATGAATTGATCATTGCTGACTGGGAAACTTGGAAATTTGAAGAAAAACACAAGGCTTAAAAGATTCACCCCATCACATCAGTAATTGAATTTCGTGTGTGTTCCCAGAAGAAAATGGGTTCTTGTGGCTTAGTTCATTTGCTCTGAAGAATTATTATTGTTTTGTATTAAGACTAAAGAACTTTCCTTGCTAAGTAGAGTGTGTTACTATTTTTACCACTCAAAACAACTTATTGTTTCAGCTGGGATTTTTCAACCATTACCCAGTTTTTAAAAGTAAAAGGATCTCAGTCAGCACCTAGCATTGTCCTTGTGTTTCCCAAACTGGAGTTAACTTGCCAACAGGAAAGGTTCCCTGTTTTATGAGATGGAATCTTTTCTAATTTTAACATTGACATTATTTATATTGGAATTTTAAATATTTAAATAGTGATAGAACAATATTTGGTCTTCCCTTTGCGCTATGCTTTATCATATGTGGTAAGGTTTTTTTGTTTTGTGAAGCTCATTCCGTGTGTGTGTGTGTGTGTGTGTGTGTGTGTGTGTGTGTGTGTGTGTTGTGATACCAAATGTGTTTCTTAACATGAATTTGATCAGAAAGGTTCCTGAAACACTGGTTTGTCTGTAGTGCAAAAGGATTGGATTCAAGGAGTGATTCAGACCCTTGGGAATTGTGGAGGGGGGATGAGGGTGTTCTAGAAAACCACAGCAACATTCCCTCCATGCCCTTAGACTCTCTGATTGCTGCCCCTCCAGTTATGACTGCCCACTGTCCCCTTTTCTTAAAGCTGTTTCCAGGTAGGGTCTTGCTCTAACCAAGACCCGGAATTCACTCTGTAGTCTCTCTCAGGTGATTCTCCTACCTCTGTCTTCCAAGTGCTGAGATTAAAGGTGTGGTGGGCCTTAAGGTGTGTTTGTTTGAGATGGTCTCCTGTAATCTAGGCTGGCCTCACACTTGCAATGATCCTCTTGCCTCAGCCTCCTGAATGCTAGGTGATGACTGTGCACCATCACACTGGTGTGGGTCTCACTATGTGCTAAGCTTCTGTGTGCATTTTGAGACAAGGCATTCTCCCAGGAGAGAATAATCCCTTATTTTCATGTCTTTGGTTCAAGTTTATCTTCTTCACTGTTGTGCCCCATTCTGGAGGTAGTGTATGTAGGCCAGCCTCTCTATGACTCATGTTATCCAACTTCATATGAATGTTCTTCCCTTAATCTCTATTACATGGAGCCCATTGCTCAGCAGTTCTGAAAGGTTTCATCCTGAGGTTGACACGGGAGGATCAGAATCTTGAGGCCAGCATGGGTTATAGTATGGTTTAAAGACAGCCTAGCATAAGAAGATCCTGTCTCAAAGCAAAGAAGCAAATAAACAGACATTTTATCTTCAAGTAGCTAGATGTTTATTCTAACTCTTATCATGGCTATTTTTATTTTGTAGATGAAGGTCATCTGATATAAGCAAGCTCAACCAACTTGGTCTTGGTCTTCATTATATGTATGTCTTCTCACCTTTCTTTCATTTCCATAAGAAAGAACTACCACTCTTCAGACCCTCACGGGAACCCCAGCACCTCTTTTTCCATGGACTTATCCTTCCAGTGATTCTTCCCTGGGCATATGATTTCTCTCTCTCTCTCTCTCTCTCTCTCTCTCTCTCTCTCTCTCTCTCTCTCTCTCTCTCTCTGTCTCTCCTGAAGTTTTAAAAAAAAATAAGATTTTTCCCCAATTTAAAAATATTTTTAAGCCGGCGTGGTGGCGCACGCCTTTAATCCCAGCACTTGGGAGGCAGAGGTAGGAGGATTGCCGTGAGTTCAAGGCCACCCTGAGACTACATAGTGAATTCCAGGTCAGCCTGGACTAGAGCGAAACCCTACCTCGAAAACAGCAACAACAAATATATATATATATTTATGAGAGAGGGAGAGAGAGAAAGCACATGAGTGTGCCCAGGGCATTTTGCCCCTGCAAACTAACTCCAGATGCATCCACCCTTTTGTGCATCTGGCTTTACATGGATATGGAGGAATCAAACCCAGGCCAGCAGACTTTGTAAGCAAGTGCCTTTAACCACTGAGCTACCCCTCCAGTCATTGTCATCATTTTCCCCATTCTGTTATGCAGATCTTGTATAGGTAGCATCAGCCACTCACTGTAAGGTCATGAGGGGTCACTGTGTGGAAGACAGTGTTATAATATAAGCACTCCTCCCCTCCTTTTGGTTCTTACATTCTCTCTCCCACCTCTTCCACAGTGGTTAAAGGTTAATTCCTCATTGCCACATGCAAGAATCCTGTCTTCGTCTTATCTATATGATATGAATGACTCTGTCTCTGTCTTTTTTCCCTCCCATGATATTTCTGAAGCACAGCACCTGGTTTTATATCTCCCACTCTATCTGGTGTCCTCTGTTCTTGTCTCTCTCTTCCTTAATCATGATAGATGTTTATCATGTGCACAACCCTGGGTTCAAGCATCAGCACCACAGAAACAGAGTAGAACAGAAAGCACTTTGAAAATCTGCATGCTCCTGCCTTTCACCTCATCACCTTATTTAAGCCTTTGGCTTTTCTACCTCTACTTGCACTCGGCAAATAGGCTTGTCTATTATTTTAAAGAAAATTTAGAGGCCCTTGGTCGGGAGGTTCATGTAGTTATAGACCTTAGCCCTTCAGGAGGTTCATGAAGTGACAGTCCCTAACCCTTCAGGAGGTTCATGTAGTTATAGACCTTAGCCCTTCAGGAGGTTCATGAAGTGACAGTCCCTAACCTTTCAGGAGGTTTATGAACAGACAGTTTCTAACCCTTCAGGAGGTTTGTGAAGTGACAGTCCCGAGCCCTACCTGTTTTTTGGTCTTCCTTGTGTTTCTGCCTCATGTTCCAGAGGATGAACTACCTCTCTTCCTAGTGGCTTCTCACGTTGCCAGTCCCATCGAGGCCTATGTCCTCTCTCCTTGGACTTTCTGCCTTGTCCTTGTCTCTAATCTGATTCCTTTCCACTCATGTTTAAATATAACTTAGTTCTTTCCTGTCTTAAAAAAAAAAGCTTTCCTGGACCTCATGTTCCTGCCCAACTATCATTGTGTTGTCACTCGCTTAAGAGTGCCTGCAGTTGCATTTCCATTCTTTCCCACCCACTTCAGCCTCCTTGTCCCCAAGTCCTCTCTTATTCAGCTCCTAGTGACCTGCAGGCACTGTCGTGTCTGACAGTGAAGCTGTTAGTGGACCATTCTTGTCTCCTTTGGTGAGCTTCTTCCTTTAGTTGTCTTGGCTCTGTTCACTCCTGGTATTGCTCCCGTCACTTGTCTATTTTTGTGAAAAATGACCATATGTATACATGTGGACTGACCCAGAATATCTGAAAACTGACCTGTTCCAGATTAGCAATACTTTTGGAGTTTATAAAGTTAATTTTATCAAAGCATGATTATGTATAAGAATTCTGACTCTATAGTGATAAAGTGTGTTGTGGTATGGTTAGAAATTAATGAGTTGGAGCCAAATGCAATGGCACACACCTGTAATACCAGCTTCCTTGGGAGGCTGAGGCAGGAAGACCACAAGTTTAAAGCTGTACTTTAAACCCTTCAGGCTATATGTTGAAACCCTATCTCAAGAACAACAGCAAAATACAAAAACAAAGAAATAGATGAGGTTGAAAAATTTACATGAAACCCATGCAAGATGGGCTAAATTTAAAAAGACTAACAATGCCAAGTGGTAGCAAGACTGAGAAGTGATGATATTTTGCTGGAGAATGTGTAATTTGTATAGTCCCTTTGGAAAACTACTTGGCAGCATCTTCAGTAAAGTTAAAAATGTGCTTGACCTGTAATCAAGCGATTCTAGATAATACTAAAGAGAAATAAGTGATTATGCCCACCCAAGATATATATGAGAATGTTTATAACAGCCCTTTTTAATCTGTATATTTTATGTAAATTTTTATATAAATAAATATTTAATATTTATTTGGGCAGGCCAGGGCCTCTAACCACTACAATCAAACTCCAGATGTATGGGTCACCTTGTATATCTGGCTTTATGTGGGTACTGGGGACTTAAACTTGGGTCATTAGGCTTTGCAGACAAGCACCTTAATCATCTCTCCAGCCTATATCAGTCTTTTTTTTTGTGGTGTGTGTGTGTGCTATATTCACCCTTGCAGTGCCCTGTGCGTTCACATGCAGTGGCTGGAGCAGAACATTGTGTGTTGCTATTCCATGAATTCTTTTTCTTTTTCCTTCCTTCCTTCCTTCCTTCCTTCCTTCCTTCCTTCCTTCCTTCCTTCCTTCTTTCTTTCTTTCTTTCTTTCTTTCTTTTCTTTCTTTCTTTTTTTTTTTTTTTTGAGGTAGGGTTTTGCTCTAGTCCAGGCTGACCTGGCACTAACTCTGTAGTCTCAGGTGGCCTTGAACATGTAGATGGTGATCCTCCTACTTCTGCCTCCTGAGTGCTGAAGGTATTAAAGGCATGGGACACCATGCCAGGCTCTTTTTTAAAATTGATTTTTACTTACTCTGTGTGTGTGTGTATGCCAGGGTCTTTTGCTGCAAACAAATGCCATCCAGCTTTACACGAGTGCTGGGGAGTTAAACCTGTGCTGCAAAGCGTTTTAACTACTGAGCCAACTCCTCACCCCCAGGCCAGAGTCTCTTTTTTTGGTTTGGTTTTCCAACGCAGGGTCTCACTCTAACCCAGGCTAACCTGGAATTCACTATGTAGTTTCAGGCTGGCCTTGAACTCATGGTGATCCTCCTCTGAGTGCTGGGAATAAAGGCTCTCTCTCTCTCTCTCTCTCTCTCTCTCTCTCTCTCTCTCTCTCTCTCTCTCTCTCTCTCTCTCTCTCTTTTCTTTTCTTTTTTGCAGAGTCTCTTGACTGATACCAGGTTGATTTTTTGATGATTCTGGAAGATTCCCTGATCTCTTTGTTTCCACCTCTCCAACTTCTAAAAAAATTATTTGAGAAATAGAAAGAGGAGAGAATGAGTGTGGGCATGCCTGAGCCTCCTGCCACTGCAAACTAACTCCAGACACATGTGTCACTTTGTGCATCTGGCTTTACATGGGTACGGGGGAATCAAACCAGGGCCATCAGGCTTTGCAAGCAAGCACCTTTAACCCTCTCTCCAGCCCTCTTTGCTTCCCTTTATGGGACTGGGGTTACAGGCATGCATGGCCACACCCATCTGTTTCTTATGGGATCCCAGCTGTTTATGTGGGATCTGGAGATTCAATTTTAGATCTTCATGCTTACACAGGAAGTACACTTAACCACTGAGCCATCTGTCCAGCCTAGCCCTTTTTGAAAACTTTGATAGCCTTTGTACATACAGAAAATATCCCATGATCATAATCACCTCCCTTCACCCTCCCTTTTCCCCTTCCCAAATCCCTTATTTCCAACTAGTCTTTATTTATTTATTCATTTTCAAGCAGAGAGAGAGAGAGAGAGAGAGAGAGAGAGAGAGAGAGAGAGAGAGAGAGAGCCACCACCTTGTGGGTCTGGTTTATGTGGGTCCTGGGGAATTGAACCCGGGGCCTTAGGCACTAGAGGCAAGTGCCTTAACTGCTGAGCCATCTCTCCAGTCCTCCAACTAGTCTTTTTTATTTTGATGTCATCATTTATTTTTCCTCCTATTATGCAGATCTTGCTGGATAATGCCAGCCACTGTGAGGTCATGAACACCACCTTTTGTGCCTGGAAAACAGTATTACCAAGTTCTCCTCCCTTCCTTTGCCTCTTACATTCTTTCAGCCACCTCTTCCACAATGGTTTCTGAGCCTTAGGGGGTGTAATAGAGATGCCAGCCATTTATTTTTAAGCCCAGGGATTTGTACATGCTAGGCAAGCACTCCATCTAACACTGAGCTACACCCCCAGTTTTATTCATAATAGCCAAAACTTGACAATAATGCACATATAGATTAACAGAGAATGCATACAGGTTGAAATTTTCTGTTAAGTGTAATTCTATACATTAATAAAAAGAAGCCACACTGCTATATATAATAAAATGAATCATATTCATATTATTTTGTACAGAAGAAACTATACACAAGAGAATACTTAGTGCATTATTTTGTTTAAATGAAATTCAAGACAAGAAATATTAAGCCAGCTGGGCATGGTGACACATGCCTTTAATCCCAGCACTAGGGAGGCAGAGGTAGGAGGATCGTGAGTTCGAGGCCTGCCTGAGACTACATAGTGAATTCCAGGTCAGCCTGGGCTAGAGCGAGACCCTACCTCGTAAAAAAAAAAAAAAAAAAAAAAAAAAAAAAAACTCAAGAAATACTAAGCCATGGGTGGAAGTCAGAATGGCGATTCCCTCGAGC
The DNA here is from genome assembly GCA_004024765.1 of Zapus hudsonius. NCBI lineage: Eukaryota > Metazoa > Chordata > Mammalia > Rodentia > Dipodidae > Zapus > Zapus hudsonius. Next base: position 79,978 of record PVHP010002234.1, on the reverse strand, counting down.
TGTCTCTTTGACTGGGAGGGACATAAGAGCCTCTTGGTGTGCTGGAAGTGGCACACGAGTTGTGTTTGTGTGTGATTTTGAGAACTGCACACAAGATTAGTGGATGCTGTACACTTTATAGAAGTTACATTAAATTTACAAGTTTGAGGAAAACCCTTGACATGTGATAGATACGCCATAAATGTTGCTGATGATTAACTTGCCAAGAATATCCTCAGTTTTGACTTATCTGTTGGTTTAATACTTTTAATATTTTTATTTATGTACTTGCAAGCAGAGAGAGAGAGAGAATGGGCACACCAGGGCCTCTAGCCACTGCAAAGGAACTCCAGATGCATGCATGCGCCACTTTGTACATCAAAAAGCAAAAAGGCTTTATGTGGTTACTGAGGAATTGGGGTTCATAGAATTTGCAGGCAAGCACCTTAGCAGATGAGCCATTCTCTCTAGCACATAAAATAACTTTTAATTACATATAAATATCCTGTAGTGTTTTTGGTTTTTCGAGGTAGGGTCTTGCTCTAGTCCAGGTTGACCTGGAATTCACTATGTAGTCTCAGAGTGGGCTTGAACTCATGGTGATCCTCCTACCTCTGCCTCCCAAGTGCTGGGATTAAAGGCGTGCGCCACCACGCCTGGCTTTTTAAATTAATTTTATTTATTTATTTATTTTTTGTTTTTTTGTTGCTGTGAGTGTTTTTGTTTTTGTTTTCATGTAGTTTTCCAAGGAGGCATAGACTATGTAGTGAAAAGCACACAGACTACTTCAGTTTTTTCTCTGCCACCCGGCCATTCCACTCTGCCTGTGTTTTCTGTGCAAGTGTGCATGCTCGTCTCTGCTTCTGGCAGAGGTTTGGTTTCGCCTACTCTAATACCAAGTACTTTTTTTATAGGATAAAAGGGTAAAGGATTATTCCCCCAGTCTTGCTTCTATTTAGTGTATATGACTAAGCCTTGGTCAGTAAGCCACAAGCACGAGTGCTACATGGAATTTACAGGAAGGCTGCTTAAATATAGCTGTCTTTTTTCTGCTTCCTGAACTGTGGATGTAAGAGCTGAAACTCCAGTAGCTAATGTGGGCTATGAGGTGGTTTCAAACATAGAAGCCCTGTGCTGAGGATGGAACAGCAGACAGAAATAGTGTGAGAACCACTGACCCCAGAGTCACCTTTTCCTATAAGAGGCAGAGAAACAAGCATTTGTATTAGGTCATCAACCTGCTGGAGTAGTTTTCAATTGTATGTGCCCAACTTAATCCTAAGGGAAATGCTATCTCATGGGGATAGAAAACTTGAGGCAGTAGGAAGTAATTGGCACATAGTAGGTATTTAAAAAGCTTAACTATTTTTGTTTGTTTGTTTTTCAAGGTAGGGTCTCACTCTAGCCCGTTAACTGTTTTTCTTTTTCTTTTCTTTTCTTTCTTTCTTTTTTTTTTTGTTTTGTTTTTTTCCAGGTAGGGTCCAGGCTGACCTGGAATTCACTATGTAGTCTCAGGGTGGCCTTGAACTCACGGCAATCCTCCTACCTCTGCCTCCTGAGGGCTGGGATTAAAGGCGTGGGCCACCATGCCTGGCCCATTAATTGTTTTTTTTTTTTAAATATATATTTTATTTATTCATTTTCAAGCAGAGAGAGAGAGAGAGACAGAGAGGAGAGAGAGCACTAGGGCCACCACTTTGTGGGTCTGGCTTATGTGGGCACTGGGGAATTGAACCTGGGGCCTTAGGCACTGGAGGCAAGTGCCTTAACCGCTGAGCCATCTCTCCAGCCCTAACTGTTTTTTTTTTTATAAAAATTTTTATTTATTTGAAGCTGGGCATAGTGGCACATGCCTTTTTAGTCCCAGTACTCGGAAGGCAGGGAGGAGGATTGCTGTGAGTTTGAGGCCAGCCTGGGACTACAGAGTGAATTCCTGGTCAGCCTGAGTAGAGCAAGACCCTACCTCGAAAAACAACAACAACAACAAATTTATTTATTTGAGAAATACAGAGAAAGATGCAGATATTGAGTGAGTATGGGTGAGCCAGTCCTCCTGCCAGTGCAAAGGAACTCCAGAGACATGCACCACTTTGTTCATCTGGCTTTATGTAAGTGCTGTGACATTGAACCTGAGCCGTCAGGCTTTAGCTGCTGAGCTGTCTCCTCAGCCCTCAAGTTAGTATTGCTGCTGTAAATCTCACAATGCAGTCAGTTTGTGAAGTGGGCTTTCAGAAACTTTCAAGGAATTCCTTTAAAAAATTATGTGTGTGTGTGTGTGTGTGTGTGTGTGTGTGTGTGTGAGAGAGAGGAGAGAGAGAGAGAGAGAGAGAGAGAGAGAGAGAGAGAGAGAGAGAGAGA
>PVHP010002234.1:27727-77541 GCA_004024765.1 Zapus hudsonius | reverse complement strand
TCTTTTGCTGCTACAAATATCCACAAGACTAGTGGCCTGGGAGCTTCATATTCTGGCTCTGTCTCTCATTATGGTGGGAGTATTGGGATCACAGATGCATGCGCCACTTTGTATTCAGATTTACTTGGGTGCTAGGTAAGCAGGCTTTGTTAACTGGGTCATCTCCTATCCCTGCTGGCCTTGAACTCACAGAGATCCTCCTACCTCAGCCTCATGCTTGGCCTTAAAAAAAACAACAACAACAACAAATAAGCCGGGCTTAATAGGTGGTGGTGCACACTAGTCCCAGCATTCTGGAAGCAGGGAGGCTGTGAGTTTGAGACCACCCTGAGACTACATAGTGAATTCCAGGTCAGCTTGGGCTAGAGTGAGACCCTACCTTGAAAATCTAAAAAAAGAAAAAAAAAAACACCCCCCAAAACAAGGTGGGCTGGAGAGAAGGCTTAGCGGTTAAGGTATTTGCCCAAAGAGCAAAAGGACCTTACTTTGATTCCCCAGGACCCATGTAAAGCCAGATGCACAAGGTGTCACATGTGTCTGGAGTTTGTTTGCAGTGGCTGGAGGCCCTGGTGCACCCATTCTCACTCTGTCTGGCTCTTTCTCTCTCTCTCTCTGTTTCTCTCTCTCTCTCTCTCTCTCTCTCTCACACACACACACACACACACACACACACTCTTAAATAGATAAATAATAAAGAAAGAAAGAAAGAAAGAAAGAAAGAAAGAAAGAAAGAAAGAAAGAAAGAAAGAAAGAACAATATCTCGTATTCTAGGCTGTTCTTGAACTTGCTATATAGTTGATGATGACCTTAGCTTCTCCTCCACCTTCTGCACTGAGATCACAGGCATGCACCACCATGCGTTGCTTTAAGTGGTCTTTTCTTTTTTTTTCTTTTCTTTTTTCTTTTTTTTGGTTTTTCAAGGTAGGGTCTCACTCTAGCTCAGGCTGACCTGGAATTCACTGGAGTCTCAGGCTGGCCTTGAACTCAAGGCAACCCTCCTACCTCTGCCTCCCAGAGTGCTGGGATTAAAGGCCTGAGACACCACGCCCAGCTTCTTTTTTTTTTTTTTTTTAAGGTAGTGTCTCACTCTAGCCCAGGCCCTGGAACTCACTGGATAGTTCCAGGCTGTCCTCAAATTCACAGCCCTCTGCCTCCCAAATTCTGGGATTAAAGGCATGCACCAGATTTTCTTTCTTAAAAAAAAATTATTTGTTTTTGAGAGGGGGTAGGGGGAGAGGGAGAGAGAAAACACTGGAATGGGTGCACCAGGGCCTCTTGCCACTGCATACAAAATCCAGGCACATGTGCCACTTTTTGCATCTGGCTTTGTGTAGGTGCTGGGGAATCATACCCAGGCTGTCTCTCCAGCCCTAGACAAGATTTTCTTAAAAGATTATTAGATAGAAAGTTTAAGATTTTAATTTATCTTTTCTAAATGAAAGTTTTGTGTGATTTTTCTCATAATATTTTGTAAAACTTCCTCTAATGTTGAAATTTCATTTGACTATTTTATCTAAGCCATTCATTGGATTTTTGTTTTATTTTGTGATGGAGCTTTGTGTGCAGCCTCAGACTTAATGGTCCACCTTAACCTCCTGGGTGCTATTTTCAAACCTTGCTGGGAGCCAATGCTCTTGTCTCAGAGAGGACTCAGAAAGCAACCTTGTGCTGCTATAACTTTCATATTTCTGGAGCCCAATTAAGCACTGAGTGATTATCTCAAGACTTTCTTTCTCTTTCTCTCTGGGAGGCAGGGAAACACTTGCCCCTCATTTCTTTAAAAGTTTCCTTGATGTCCCTTGAAATCCTCAGTTAGTGAATGCACACCTTGTGAAGGGCGATGCGGGGATGTCAGCAGTCAGAGAGCTACCCCTCTTTGAACCTTTGCACTCCTCTTAGGTGGGGGGCATTTGACTCCTATTGTTTTGATTTTGGCCTTTGAGGCCCCTGTTGAACCTCAGAGAAGGCAGGAAAAGATGCATCTGACATCCTGTTACAGTAGCTGATATGATTGTTATGTCTACCCACAAGTAATTCATAGTGGCTTGTACAGAAACTTTGGAATAAAGCAGAAGTCGGCCACAAAATAAAACTACTTACTATATAAGTAAAGATATTGTCAAGGTTGTTGTGAGGATTAAATGCAATAATGAAAGCAGGTGCTGTGCTTGGCACATAGTTAGAATATCATATTGCGATATAAACATATCCTCTTTTGATCATCTTGGTTTTCTCTGTTATATTTTATTTGTTGAAAATCTTGGGATAGTGACAATTTAGGTTCCATTGCTAATCAGAATATTATAAGAAGTGAATGAGCACTGTTTGACCTCAGTTATGATGTTAGACAACACGTACTCTCCTCTTGGTTTATAACCTTTCTGGGAGAGGAATAATGGTGTGGGTAATGAGCTATGCCATTGCATTATTTGGAAAATTTTCAAAATTTTGGTAGAATTCTTAGAGCTGAGGATGTAGCTGTGTTGGTAGAGTGCTTGTTTAGTATCCACTAAGCCTTGGGTTTGATCTTCAGTGCCTCATAACCTGAGAATGGTGGCATAACCCTGTGATGCCAGCACTTGGGAGGCTGAGGCAGGAGGATGGCCACGAGTTTAAGGACAGCCTGACTTACAGAGTAGGACCCTGTCTCAAAACCAGTAAGCAAAAAAACAAAATTGTCAGCCGGGCGTGGTGGCGCACGCCTTTAATCTCAGCACTTGGGAGGCAGAGGTAGGAGGATCACCATGAGTTCAAGGCCACCCTGAGACTACAGAGTGAATTCCAGGTCAGCCTGGGCTAGAGTGAGACGCTACCTCGAAACCACCCCCCCCAAAAAAAAAAAGAAAAAGAAAAGAAAACAAAATTGTGGGAGAATTTTTATTTTTTAAAGTGTACCATTTCCTTTTTAGATAGATAATTTAAAATGCTGGTGTTGGTAAAACATGGTTTTGTAGGCTTACTTCGTTTTATTGGCCCTAGTTGATTATGTTTCTGTTCAAGGATATGATTTGAAGTGTACTAATTAGCATATATGCTATAGCATATATAGGCCTTCAATATAGACAGTAAGATAAAGTTACTGCAAACTTCATCATTTACAGGAATGTGCCAACACTCAGGCTGTGTGAGCCACTGGGATACACTGTAAGCAAAGTAGAAAAAGAACTTACTCCTTAACCAACTTCTTATAAAGTTAGCCAAGTTTTGATCAGCATTTATCAAACAAAAACAATACTCAGAATTCCTAGGAATATGAACAAGCCTTTCCTCTAACTTTGCCTATTAGTGTTTGGGTTATAATTCTGATTTCTAAAAAGGTACTTTGGAACCCAGAGACCAATACAGACTCAGAACTTTAGCTGTGATTTCTAGCCTCCAGGATATCTGGACCAAGGGGAAGACCTTTCCTAAATCCCATTCTTCTTTCCTCCCACCTATACTATCTTTAGTTTTAGTTTTTTTTTTAAATATTTTATTTATTCATCTTCAAGCAGAGAGAGAGAGAGAGAGAGAGAGAGAGAGAGAGAGAGAGAGAGAGAGAGAGAAAACCAACCAGGGCCACCGCCTTGCAGTTCTGGTCCACGTGGGTACTGGGGAATTGAACCCAGAGCCCTAGGCACTGGAGGCAAGTGCCTCAACCACTGAGCCATCTCTTCAGCCCTTTAGTTTTAGTTTTTATTTTTATAATATTTATTTTTGTTTAATATTTTATTTATTTGCAAGCAGAGAGATACAGAGAGACAGAGAGAAGGTCAGAGATGAATGGGCATTCTTAGGGCCCCAGGCCACTACGAACAGACTCCAGACACACTGCTCCCTCTTTTGTGCATCTGGATTTATGTGGGTGCTGGGGAATAAACTCGGGTTGTTAAATTTTGCAGGCGAGCGCCTTAACAGCTGAGCCATCTCTCCACTATCTTTTTTTTCATTTTATAGATTTTATTTACAAGCAGAGAGATAGAGAGACAGACAGGATGGGCACAGCAGAGCCTCCAGCCACTGCAAACAAACTCCAGATGCTTCTGGCTTTACATAGGTACTGGGGAATTGAACCTGGGTCAGTAGGCTTTGCAGGCAAGCACCTTAACTGCTGAGCCACCTTTCCAGTTCCTTCTTTTTTATTAATTTTTTTTTGAGGTAGGGTCTCTCGCTCTAGCCCAGGCTGACTTGGTTCACTATGTAGTCTCAGGGTAGCCTTGAACTCACATTCTCCTACCTCTGCCTCCTGAGTGCTGGGATTTAAATTATTATTATTGCTATCTTTTGGTTTTTCGAGGTAGGGTCTCACTCTAGTCCAGGCTGACCTGGAATTCACTATGTAGTTTTAGGGTGGCCTTGAACTCATGGCAATCCTCCTACCTCTGCCTTCCGAGTGCTGGGATTAAAGGTGTGCACCACCATGCCCGGCTTAAATTAATTTTTGTTAGTATACAAAGTAATGGGTTTTGTTATGACATTTACATATACATATATCATTATACTTTGTTCTTATTCCCACCCACCCCCTGCCCTGTTCTCTCTCTGTGTTATGAAAGTTCTTGCATGGAGTATGTTGGAGTTCCTTACTCTGCACTCATGGTTTTCCATGTTTTTTTTTTTTTTCAGTTTTTCGAGGTAGGGTCTTGCTCTAGCCCAGGTTGACCTGGAATTCACTTTGTAGTCTCAGGGTGGCCTTGAACTCATGGTGATCCTCCTACCTCTGCCTCCCATGTGCTGGGATTAAAGGCATGCGCCACCATGCCCGGCATTTCCATGGGTTTACACTGATGGTACTTCAGTATGTGCAAGAAGCATCGGAGGGACTGGGGTGATGGCTCAGCACTTAAGGGCGCTTGCTTGCAATGCCTGCTTGCCTGGGTTCAATTTTCAAGCCACTCACATAAAGTTCAGGCATTCATCTGCAGTGGCAAGAGACGCTAGTGTGAGCCCCAACCCACATAGTGAACATGAATACAGAATTTTCAGAACGCATCAGAAGTACAGTATATACTCATTTTTACTTAAAACCAGCTCTGCTAAATATTTAATCTTCCTCCTGACACCTGAGGTTTCGTGAAGCAGGACTTGCAATAAAGACTGAGTCTCAGGGAAGAGTGGGCACTCTTCAGGACAGAGGGGTTCTGTTGGCAGTGGCTTCCTCACTTGTCCACTTTTAAATACTGCAACATGGAAGAGGGCTGGAGCAGCGGCAGAGTGGTCAAAGGTGCTTTTTTTTTTTTTTTTCAAGGTAGGGTCTCACTCTAGTCCAGGCTGACCTGGAATTCACTATGTAGTCTCAGGGTGGCCTTGAACTCATGGTAATCCTCCTACCTCTGCCTCCTGAGTGCTAGGATTAAAGGTGTGTGCCACCACACCTGGCCTCATTTTTTCTTTTGCTTAAAAAAAAAATCTCAAAAAATTTCCATGATAAATGTCACACAGATTTGATAAATCTGGGAAAGACTTAAGTTTGTATTTTGAAAAATCACGTTTCTTACTTTTCAATTTGGCACTGTAACTGCTTGAGAAATTTGTATTGTACATTATGAGTACAATTAAGACTTTTTAAAGTTTCTTTGCTATTCTGAGAGCCATTTTTAGTTACTTATAAGGCTGTTTCCTCTGATGGGAGGGAGATAAAAGGCTGATATCCTGTGTGGGCTTGCTTTCAAGATGTGCTATTCAAGGAACAGTTGGCAAGATGCTGAGTTTAAAGTAGAGGCCAGGTTGACACTTGCTGCTGTTTTGTTTCTCCTCCAATAGTTTGGTTCTTTCTCATGTGCTTTAAACTATTTTTAGCTAAATTCAGTAAATTTTCTGCAAGATTTATTAATATTGGCTTTATTATTTACCCAAATGATTTACAAATTAGATACATTACTATTTTAACAAATATACTTAATTGAAATTTAAAAAAAATCCAACACTTCAAATTCCTACCCAGTTTTTGTGCAGATTAAAAAAAATTATTTGCAAGAAGAGAGAGTTAGAAGAGATAGAGAGAATAGGCACACCTGGGCTTCCAGCCATTGTAAACAAACTGCAGATCCATGTGCCACTTTGTGCATCTGGCTTTATGTGGGTACTGGGGAATTGAACTCAGGTTGCTGGGCTTTGCAGGCAAGTGCCTTAACTGCTGAGCCATGTCTCCAGCCCTATTTTACTCTTTTCTAACAGTTTACTGGTTATTTTATGTTTTTGTTTACTTTTCCAGTAAGTTATTTTGTTTCATGTTGAGATGTTAAAGCTATTCATTTTTAAGCTTGAAAGCATGAAGTGGAGTTATATGTAGACTATTCTAAGGTTGTTATTATAGTAAGTTTGGTATCTCTTCTCTTTTTTGCTTAGCATTGAAGTGGGCCTCATTGTCTCTGTAATGTAGTTTTAATTAATTAACTTATTAATCATTATTTTTAAAGACAGGGACATATATAGCCCAGGCTGACTTCTAATTCACTTTGTAGCCAGGGATGACCTTGAACTTCTGATCCTCCAACCTCTACCTCCCTAGTGCTAAGGTTATAGATATGAGCTACCACTCCCAGTTTATATAGTACTGGGATGGCACCCAGGGTTCAAGGCTTAAGCAGCCACCTGAGAGGTGAGAGGTTTGGCTCATCCAGGTGAATTCCTTGTCATAAAACCTGTCAACCAGCCTCAGCTTAACAGGACCATTAGAATGATCAAGACTTCCATTTAATTTCTAAGGAAAAATCTACAGTCTAAGGAATATGTAAATAAGCTGAGTGTGGTGGTGCATGCAGAGGTAGGAGCATCATGATGAGTTCAAGGCCACCCTGAGATTACATAGTGAATTTCAGGGCAGCCTGGGCTAAGAGTGAGACCTTACCTCAGAGAGAGAGAAATAAAAGGTAATCTTTATTCTCTACTGCTTTCGCCCCCACAGACAGTTTGTCTAAGATGTAATGTAAAATTATAAGTGTTGAGCATGGTTGTGCTTTCATCCCAGCACTTAGGAGGCTGAGGTATGAGGATCATCACGAGTTTGAGGCCTGCTTGGGCTAGAGTGAGTTCCCGGTCAACCTTAGCTAGAGTGAAACCCTACCTCAAAAAAAAAAAAAAAAAAAAAAAAAAAAAAAAAAAAAAAAAAAAAAAAAAAAAAAACAAAACAAACATACAGAGAGAGAGAGAGAGAGAGAGAGAGAGAGAGAGAGAGAGAGAGAGAAACTAGGGGCTGCTTAGTGGTAGAGCACATACTTAGCATGACTCTTAAATTCAATCCCTACCATCAAATTATTAGAAGAAACAGGAAAATGCGAGGCATAATAAAAAGAAAATATAGTCAAGGAACCTTGTAGGTGACCTGGTTGTTGCACTTTAAGATTATAAATATGTGGGCTGGAGAGATGGCTAAGCGGTTAAGGCACTTGCCTCCAGTGCCTAAGGCCCCAGGTTCAATTCCCCAGGACCCACATAAGCCAGACCCACAAGGTGGTGGCCCTGGTTCATTCTCTCTCTCTCTCTCTCTCTCTCTCTCTCTCTCTCTCTCTCTCTCTCTCTATGTCTCTGCTTGAAAATGAATAAATAAAATATCTTTAAAAAAAGATTATAAATATGTTAAGATACATACAGTAAAATTTATAAAATGTGTGAAGATATGGAAGATTTTAGAAGACAAATTATTTAGAAAGGATCAAGTAGAAAGTTTAAAGTGAAAAATAAAATAATTTTAATAGAAATTCTTAGGGGGGCTTAAAAGTAGATTGTACTCTTAAAAACAAAACACTAGTGAACTTGAAATAGGTTATTAGGATTTATCCATGCAAAAGGAAGGAAGGAAGGAGAGAAGAGATGAATAGAGTAAAGCAAGCTGTGGGCTTAATCAGTGCTTCAGCAGTGCACACCTGCAGCCCCAACCCAGGAAATTCCACACTCCCTAAGTAGGATAAATACAAAGAAACTCATGCTTAGGCTTATTATAGCTAAATTACTGAAAAGCAAAGATAAAAAGGCTGACTCCTCATGAGAAGCAGTACAAACTAAGTTAAAGAATGACAGTCATGGACTGGGGAGATGGCTCAGTGCTTAAAGGTGCTTGCTTCCAAAGCCTGCTGGCCCTGGTTTGATTCCTCAGTACCCACATAAAGCCAGATGCACAAAGTGTTGTCCTGGTGTGCTCATGTTCTCATTCATTCTCTTTCCCTCCCTCCCTCCCTCCTTCTTCCCACCCTTTCCCTCTCCTCACGATCCCTCCTTTCCTCTAGCCCCCTTGCAAATAAATATTTACAAAAAAAAATCTTAAAAAAAAAAGTGGTCAACTCAATTCGTGGTTCAGCAAAAATGTTCTCTAAAATTGAAGGGTGAAATTAAGCTAATACAAATGCAGAAAATTTGTTGCCAGAAGATCTGCACTATAAGAATTGTTAAAGGAAGTACAAGGAAACAGTGGCTAATCAAGTTTACAGATGAGAAAACTAAAGCCTAGCACAATAAATTGACCTTCTTGATTAACTTGCAGTGTTAGTGCTTTCCTGGTTGGGGTGGGCCTCAAGCAACAACAGGCAGGTGGAATTGTCATTCAGATCTGAACCCATGTGCCACCAGCTTTTGGGACCGTCAACTCTGGGAAAGTCATTTCTCTCTATTTTTAGTGAAAAGATGTGGCCCAGAGATAAAGATGTATAGTGCTGTTGAAGGAGTATTGTGATGATCCACAGTGCCCAGCACACACAGACATAGAGCAAGCATTGCTTCTCTTTAACCTGGCTGCTTTTTTTTTCTCAAATTAATGAATTTTTGTTTTTTCACATAGGGTCTCACTCTAGCCCCCACTGACCAGGAATTCACTATGTAGTCTCAAGGTGGCCTGGAACTCACTGTGATCCTCCTGCCTCTGCCTCCAAAGTGCTGGGATTAAAGGCGTAAACCACCACGCACCCATGAATTTATTTTTTTTTAGGGTAACATTTTTCCCATTGATTTTATCTCTTTCCTGAAATGTCATCCTCAAGACACTAATGATTCTCTTTCCATTTGGCTGTGTTCCTTCTAGTAGCTAAGTACCTGGAATACTTTGGGCAACTATTTTCTTCAGATAAATAATTATTTTGGCACTAAGCAGGAGGTTCACTGGAGGAATTTGAGCCCAGCCTAGACAACATAGTGAAACCCTCATCTCAAAAATAGGGTAATTTTTGTCAGTATTAAGAGCAAGAAATTTCAGTGTCCATAGATATGTATCTTTCACCACTTTTTTTACTATTAAAATTAAAACAAACTATTTCATAGGATAAAATACAATAAAATTTAAGAACTTGGCTGCAAAGCATGATGGCCTGGGTTCAATTCCCCAGTATCCATGTAAAGCCAAATGTACAAAGTGGCACATCTGTTTGGCATGTTTTTGCAGCGGCAGAAGGCCCTGCGTGCCCTTTCTCTTTGCCTCTCTCTTTCTCTAGTACATAAGAAATATTTTTTAAAATTTAAGAGCTATTGCCATTGAGTTTTAACAAATGTGTTCACTTATGTAACTATCTACTCTAGTAACATATATTAGTCACACTCCTTTTGGTCAGCTCCCCTTTCCCTGGCCTAGGCAGCCACACTGGTCTGCTTTCTGCCTTGAATATCAGTTGTGGCCATTATAGACTTTGACATCATTGCAGTCATGCAGGATGTGGCTCTTGTTTCATCTTACTTTTTTTTTTTTTTTTTTTGGTTTTTCGAGGTAGGGTCTCGCTCTAGTCCAGGCTGACCTGGAATTCATTATGTAGTCTCAGGGTGGCCTTGAACTCATGGCAATCCTCCTACCTCTGCCTCCCGAGTGCTGGGATTAAAGGCATGTGCCACCACGCCCAACCCATTCATCTTACTTTTTGAGACATATGCAGGGTATTTGAACATATCATTTTTTGTTTCTTTTTATTGCCAAGTAATTGTGTTACATTGTTTTGTGCATTCATAAACAACCTCTCTAGTGTGAGGCTATTACAACTAAAGAGGCTACGAATATCCCTGTAAAAGCATTTGTGAAAACACATGCTTTTCTTTCATAGTAAATCTCCTGGTGAAGTTGCTGAGCCATATGATAACCATATGTGTGATATTCTAAGGAGGTGCCCAGTTGTTTCCTAAAGTGTCTGGACCATATCCTGTCAGTAGAGCTTGAGAGTACCAGGGTTTCAGTACTTAGTGTTGTCCCTCTTGAAGATCCTAGTGGTCTAGAATGGTGCCGGAATGCTCATTTCCTTGGTGACTAATGATGGTGTGTGTCTTTTCATGTGCTTTACTGTGAGTATTGGCTACTCATAAATCTTTTGTGAAGGTTCTATTCCTACCTTACTCATGTTTTAATTGTAGTGTTTGGCTTACTCAGTTGTAATAGGTAGTATGTTCAGGATTTAAGTCCATTCTCTCTCTATGTGTGTGTGTATGCATGTAATATTCTAAATATTTTCTCGTAGTCTGTGGCTTGCTATTTCATTTTAAACCAACATCATTAAATGAGTAGAAGGCTTTAATTTTGATAAACTCTAACTTAATTTTTTTCTCATTGGTTAATGGTGTGTATGTGTGTGTGTATACACATTTTTCAGCTGTGTATGGTGGCATACACTTTCAATCCCAGCCCCTGGAAGGTAGAGGTAGGTAGGATCCCTGTGAATTCAAGGCCAGTTCAGTTGAGTTCCAGGTCAGCCTGAGCTAGAGTGAGAACCTACCTTGAACCAAAATAGGAGAAATATTTTTCTTCCCAAAAGATATTTTCCTTCTGAAAACTTCATAGTTTCAGCTTTTTTAATTTAAATATTTTATTTGCAAGCAGAGAGAAGAGAGAGAGAGAATGGGCATGCCACTACAGATGAACTCCAGTTGCATGCACCACTTTGTGCATCTTGCTTTACATAAGTACTGAGGAATTAAACCCGGTTGTTAGGCTTTACAGGCAAGTGCCTTAACCATTGAGTGATTTCTACAGCCCTATTTTTTTTTTCTAGGTAGGATCTCACTCTAGCTCAGGATGTCCAGGAACTCTCTCTGTAGTTCCAGGCTGGTCTTGAACTTATAGCAATCTTCCTATCTCTGCCTCCCAAGTGCTGGGATTTAAGGCATGCACCATCGTGTCTGGCTTCATTTTATTTTTAATTGAGATAAAATTTACATGTAATAAAATTAATCATTTTGTTCTTCATCAGTTCTACATCATTCTAAATTCTTATGCTAGATACTTACAACATTTAATGAAACTGTTCTGAAGAATTTAGAGAAACATACTGTTGTAGTCAACCTTCTAGTTGCTGCGCAGAAAGAACCCAAGCAAAAGCGGCTTGTGGAGGAATGGGTTTATTTGGCTTACGGACTCAAGGGGAGGCTCCATACTGGCAGGGAAAATGATGGCATGAGCAGAGGGGTTGACATCACCTCCGTCACAGCACTGCAAACAATGGCAGGAAGGTGTGCCAAACACTGGCAAGGGGAAGCTGGCTTATAACCCCATAAGCCCGCCCCCAACAACACAGCTCCAGCGAGGTTGTAAAACCCAAATTGCCAGCAGCTGAGGATCGATCTATCAGAACATATTCATTTGTTTGTGGGGGACACCTGGATCACACCATGATACATATCCTGTATAAATGAGTCTTGAGTTAGTAAAGCAGAGCATCAGTATTCTTTTTTCCAAAGAGACTTTGATTTACTTCATTGGATTTAGATTAGTTTTTTTTTTTCTGAAAAGAATTATTTATCAGGTCAGCCTGGGCTAGAGTAAGACCCTACTTTGAGAAAAAAAATGTATTTATTTGTACATGCATGTGTGCACATGCACACCAGGGTGTTTTGCCCTTGCAAATCAACACCAGATGCATGTGCCACTTTTTGCTTCTGGCTTTATGTGGGTGCTGGGGAATTGAACCTGGCTGGCAGACTTTGCAAGCAAGCACTTTAACTGCTGAGCCATCTTCCCAGCCCCTGGTTTTCTTTAAGATTCTAGAAACACAAAATCCTGCACATACAGGCTATTGGATAGATTCTATTTTAAGCTGTAAACAGCATTTGATATTTCTTTTTTTTTTTTCTGAACTTGGGTCATCTGGCTTTGGAAGCAAGTGCCTTTTACCACTGAGCCATCTCTCCAGCCCTGATATTTCTTTTTTTAAAACACAGAATTTTATGTAGCCCGTGCTGGTTTAAGACTCGCCACTAGCTGAGTATGAATTTTTGCTTTGATTACATGTGTTTATATGTTGCTGGAGGTCAAACACAAGGCTTTGTGAACTCTACCAACTGAGCCTCCTACCACTGCAAATAAACTCCAGATGCATATGCTACTTTATGCATCTGGTCTTATGTGGATATTGGGGAATCAAATCCCGGCCATCAAGGCTTTGAAAGCACCTTTAGCTACTGAGCCATTTTCCCAGCCCTTGTTTTTATACCTTTGTTTTGTTTGTTTGTTATTTGAGGTAGGGTATCACTCTAGACCAGGTTGACCTGAAACTCACTCTACTCTCAGGCTGGCCATGAACTCAACAATCCTCCTTCCTACCTCCCGAGTGCTGGGATTAAAGGTATGTGCCACCATGCTTGGCAAATTTTTTTTTATAAATTAAAGTATAAAACAGGCAAATGTGCAACTGGCTTTACATGGGTACTGCCTGCGTTGTAAGCATAAGGGCCTGAATTCAGACCCTCAGCACTCGAGTCATGTGTGGGGGTGTGATCCCAGTGCTGGGGAGGTGCTGACAGGGCATCCCCAGGCTTGCTATCTAGCTTGTGTAGGTGAATTGATGCAATCCAGATTCAGTGAGAGACCTTCTTCCACACATACACACACACTAAAGGTGGAGAAGTGATAAAAGTTGACACTCATTGTCCTCCACATGCACATGTTTGCATGTGCACCTGCACACACACATGCCCCCACATACATACAAATATGTATATACTCATGCTTGCAAACCACATACACATCCATACAGCAAAAAATTAAAATTAAAAAAAATGCTGGGGAGATGGCTCAGTTTATAAACCTTCCTATGCATATACCATGAGGACCTGAGTTTAGGTCACCAGAACCTATGTAAATGCTGGACATGGTGGTGCATCTCTGTAATCATAGTGCTTGGGAAGCAGATTCCTAGCTGAATAGGCTAGCACTGGGTTCAGTGAGAGGCCCTGTCTCAGTAAGATGGAGCGTGACAGAGGAAGACACTCAGATATTGACCTCTGGCCTCTACATATGCACACACATACATGTGCACATATTCACACATACAAGCACACATGTACCACATACATATACATGCCCGAAATTTAAAATAAAGGGATAGAGAAATGGCTCAGTGGTTCAAGGCTTTTGCTTGCAAAGCCTGATGTTCTGGGTTCAATTCCCTAGTACCTACATAAAGCCAGATGCACAGAGTGGTGCATGTGTCTGGAGTTCAATTACAGTAGCAGGAGGCCCTTCAAGACCTATGGTCTCTCTCTCTCTCTCTCTCTCTCTCTCTCTCTCTCTCTCTCTCTCTCTCTCTAATAAATAAACTAAAGCCGGGCATGGTGGTACACACCATTAATCCCAGCACTTGGGAGGCAGAGGTAGGAGGATAGCCATGAGTTTGAGGCCACCCCAAGACTACATGCTGAATTCCAGGCCAGCCTGGACTTAGAGTGAGACCCTACCTCAAAAAAAAACTTAAACCATTTAAAAAGTGTACTTCCATTCTCTCTTTACCTGTCTCTCTTCTGTCTCTCTCTCCTTGCAAATAAATAGAAAAGAAAGAAAAAAGGGCTGTTGAGATGGCTCAGCACTTAAGGTGCTTGCCTACAAAGCCTAACAACCAGGTTCGATTCCCCAGTACCCACTTAAAGACAGTTGCACAAAGTGGCACATGTATCTGGAGTTTGTTTGCAGTGGCTGGAGGCCCTGGCGTGCCCATTCTCTGTCTGTCCCTCTTCTCTCTGTCTCTTCTTGCAAATAAATAATTTTTAAAGTGTACCTGATTTTTATATTTATACTTCTTTTGTTTTTTTCTCCTGAGAAACTGACTGCTCTGTCTCTTCTGTTGAGATTGCCTGCTATGGCGTACGTCCTCTGCCTTCTCTTTAGTAGTATTTAACAGCTCCAGAAATAGTTGGCTCTTGACAGTATTAAGAGAAGCAGTTTTGTAAATTGTTAAATTATTAGTACTGTTAGGTATTCTCAGCACAAGTGCTTCAGGTAGAACTCTTGAAGCATGCTGGGAAAAGCAACCTGTGCTTTGTGCATATGTAAGCTAGTCACATTTAGTAGTATTTAAAAATATAATAAAGATTGGAAGACACCTTGAAAACTGCCATCACTTAGGGGGTGAAGTACTACTGATCCATAGTAGAGGTCAAGGCAATAGAGTTATGAATTTGGTTCAGAAGCCTGAGGGGGGTCAAAGCAGACTCTGTACAAGGATAATCTTCACAGCATTTTTTGACACAGGGTCTTTCTTTACACAGCACCCCGCCAGACTCAGATAAGTATCTGAATGTTCGACGGGGTTTTGGCAAAGGGTTTATAGAGGGCCCACACTCTTGCCCTTCAGGTTCACAATAAATATTTTTAAGCTCTTGATTATCCCATAGGAACTATCCAAGGCTCTGAAATTCATCCACATGGTTAAAGGCTCTGGCAAACTGGGACAGCCATGAAGGAGGTGCTTAATTTGGAAGCCAGGCATGTATAATGACTTATAATGCCAGCACTTGGGAGGCTGAGACAGGAGGATTATGAGTTTTAACCCTAGCCTGGGCTACCTAGTATGTTCCAGGCCAGTGTAGATTACAGAATGAGATCCTGTCTCAAAAAAAAAAAAAAAAAAAAAAAAAAAAAAAAAAAAAACCTAAAATGGGGAAAAAAAAAAAAAAAAAAAAAAAAAAAAAAAAAAAAAAAAACCTTAATTTGGAAAAAAAAAAAAAAAAAATAAGTAAATAAAATTCTAAAATCAGCTTGGTAGTTAAAAGACATTGAAACTTTTTTTCCTCAGGGGGGGGAGGTAACAGGATCTCATATAGCCCAGGTTGACCCCCCCAAACTGGATTGGGTGCATTCAGGGTGGTATGGCTATAGATGTGTTTTCTCTCTCTCTCTTTCTCTTTCTTTCTCTCTCTCTCCTTGCAAATAAAATAAATAAATAAAGGTATTTTAAATTTTTCTGTTGGGGCTGGAGAGATGGCTCAGCAGTTAAGGCACTTGCCTACAGTGCCTAAGGCCCTGGGTTCAATTCCCCAGTACCCACCCTCCCTCCTCCCCCCCCCTGCTTGAAAATGAATAAATAAAATATTTTTTAAAATTTCTGGGGCTGGAGAGATGGCTCAGCGGTTGAGGCACTTGCCTCCAGTGCCTAAGGCCCCAGGTTCAATTCCCCAGTACCCACATATGCCAGACCCACAAAGTGGTGGCCCTGGTGCTCTCTCTATCTCTATCTCTATCTCTATCTCTATCTCTATCTCTGTATTTCTCTGCTTGAAAATGAATAAATAAAATATTTTTTAAAATTTCTGTAGCCCTGGAAAATTTCACCTTTTTTCCTCTCAGTCTGACCAACTCACACTAGAACATGTTAACCAATGAGAAGTAGAGAAAGGGTTAACATGGGCAGAAATGTTAGGAGCCTCCCAGAAGCCAGAGAAAACAAATCCTGGCTTGTCTGTAGTGAAGAAATCCAAGTCTTAAGGCACCCGAAGCCAAAAATTTTCTATAAATTTCAGAAGCAAGAAAAGAATTTGTGTTTGAATAAGCAACAGTAGTGGAATGACTGGATCTTCACATTCTATGCATTGGTATTTTACCAAGAGATCAGGCTGAAGTCTGTAATTCAGCACTCTGGAGGCTGAGGGGAGCCTAGGATCCAGAGCGAGACCCTATCTCAAATAAGAACAGAACAGAAGTTCTGTATGGCTTTGATTTTGTCTGTTTCAGCTCCCACATCCACATGCTCTTCACCAGTGTTTGTTTTCTGGCAAAGCGGGTTACGTGTTTGTGGGAATGTCTTCAAAGGCAAACCACACATTTCCCATGCTTCCCTCATGGAAGCTGGATGTTAAAAGGAGGGCCTGAAACTAAAAGGGTAGAGGATAGGAAAGGAATAGAGAGGGTTAATATGATCAAAGTACTTTGGAAGCATGTCTTGAAATAGAATGAACCTTTTGCACAACTAATGTACAGTCATAAAGTGATTGAAAAAACTTGTGGAGGCCAGGCATGTTAACTCATGACTTTAATCTGAGCACTCGGGAGGATCACCATGCGAGGCCATCCTGGGCCAGAGTGAGACCCTACCTCAAAAAACAAAGTGTGGAAATGATTTAAATGAAGTTGATGGAAGCCTCGAAGAATGGTTTTTCTACCAACAATTAGTGTGTGTGTGTGTGTGTGTGTGTGTGTGTGTGTGTGTGTGTGTGTGTGAGTGAGCTGTACCGGCAGAGCTGGACTGAGGTATTTTCTGCTTATTAATCAGGACCACACAGACAAAGCTTAAGGAAGGATGAGCCTATCTCAGGAAGTTTTGAATCAGTTGCTATTTATAACCACTATGCAGTAGGACTTGAGGTCTTTGCTCTATGGCAGGAAAAGTTTTCTGCCAATCTTCACATTTGAGGAAACAGTTTATGGACATAAGTGAGTGAAGCCTTTATGGGAAAGGAAAGAATGTGAAGGTGATCGTACTGCTGCTGATTTGGGTCAAGGGTATGGTCGCTGAGATAGGAAACTCAGCCAGTGAAAAAGTAAGCTGCCAATTTTAAAGTGATGATATTTAATGGGCACTTTTGGATTCTCCTCAGCGTGGTGTGTGTGGAGCCCCGTGTTACTAATGGGGCAGCTGATGGTGGGGTTATTTTATCCATCAGCAGGAGATGGGAGGAGGATTAGCTGGTGATGTGTTTGTAACTGATGCTTGTATGCACATGTATGCATACACACTTTGTTTACGTATGCACTTCAGTTATATATAATTTTTGTGTAACATCTTATTGTTCTTTGTTTCATTAAAGGCTTCATAAAGAATAGATAATGGTCTGGAGGTATAGCTCAATGGTAGAGCATTTGGCCTAGTGTACAGGAGGCTCTGAATTCAGTCCCCAGTACCACAAAGAGAGAGAATTATTACAAATAACATTGTACACTATGTGCAATCTCTGATAAAACTTATTCTAACCAAAAAAAAAAAAAAAACGAGACAGCAGAATATTGAAGCTGACAACTTGAGAAGTATCTCAAGCAATATTTTCTCAGTATTATTATATCCACTATTGGGAATGGTTTAATGGATACAATATAAACTAATTATTGAGAACAGTGTGAACAGTGTTTCAGTGGAGTTAAAAGAAAGGATTTATAAAACTATGTTAATATATTCTTGTCTTGTTTTAATAGGATTATTCAAGATATAATTGTAGCCACTTCAACAAGGATCAATGATCAAAATTGTTCTTTTAGAAAAGATATTTCCAAGTTAACCATGAATGGAAAATATAGGGCGTTCAGTCCCGACAAGATGAAGAGCGCTGCGTTTCCAGTGAACTTATAATGGAACCTTCCTAAGCTTCCTCATGGGACATGCACCCACCTGGGAATATGGATGTTGGTTTTTCTCGTTCTGCTGTTCAGACACTGTCAAGAAGCCACTGCAAAAACATCAAGCAAAAGATTTCTCAGTGGGAAGGAAGGACTAATGGTATATCTAACCCGGCTAAGTGGCACCCAAAGGACTTTGGAGTGAGATATAACTGTCACCAAGAGATTCATCCTAAGAAGAATCCCAGCTGTGAGGGAAAGAGCAGAGCAGTGGATATAAGCAACTCTCCACATGGGCATGAAGGTGGCCGGATCCATGGTCACAGTGAGGACGGGCTCCACACGCGCCCCTCTGAAGCCCAGTCAGCACCCAGCTGGGTGTGTTCTCAGGTCAAGCAGATTGAAAGCCAGAATGAAGTTGCTTTAGCTCCAGAGACATCGTTACCTCCAGGAAACTTCTATACCTCACAGATACTGTGGAAAAAAATAGAAGCACTTCCTCCAGATAAAGCCTTGAATTCGTCTTTAGAGTATTGTGTGTCTACAGAAAAAGAATCGAATTTCAGAGCTCTGGATAGTTCTTATGGAATAACTAAGAGCTTAGAAAATATTTATTGTGAACCTGAAGGGCAAGAGTGTGGGCCCTCTATAAACCCTTTGCCAAAACCCCGTCGAACATTCAGATACTTATCTGAGTCTGGCGGGGTGCTGTGTAAAGAAAGACCCTGTGACAAAAAGTGCTGTGAAGATTATCCTTGTACAGAGTCTGCTTTGCCCCCCCCTCAGGCTTCTGAACCAAAGAACTACGGTGGAAGAATCAGAGGGAGATCTAAAAGGTACGTTTTCATTTCACAGATAGATTTGTAAGTATGACTTCAGGGTCGTTGAGCTGCCTTTTCCTTGCAAAGCAATTTCCATTTCCTAGGTTAGGGAGGGAAAACAGGGGAGGAAGAAACAGAAGTATAGAACATAGGTAACATCTATGATATTCTGTTAACCTAAGGATATGAGAAAGCCTGTGTGTGTCTTTAAGAATTCATAGGCTAGGTGCAGTGGTACACGCCTGAACTCACAAGCACTTGACTGGAGGCAGGTGACTTTTGTAGTGAGTTGGAGGCTCGCTTGGGATTCTCAAGACCTTATCTCAGCCCTGCACCCCATCCCTCAAAAAATAATGTGTAGGAGAGCAAGTACATTCCATCACTTAATTTGGGACATGTGGCCCCGTCTAATTAGTAACACAATAAAGAACCCACTGAGGAGCATAAATATGATTGGTTTAAGTCCTTCACTTTTCTTGTATGGAAAGGGTGCTGCTAGCCTCATTTATTATTCTTCACTCCCCAATAAAAACACCTTTGTGATTTTTCACACAAGTCAGTTTCTTCCCATTGCAATTAAGGATAAGAGTTTTAAAAGATATAACTTTTAGGGCTGGAGAGATGGCTCAACAGTTAAGGCACTTGCCTCCAGTGCCTAAGGCCTCAGGTTCAATTCCCCAGTACCCACATATGCCAGACCCACAAGGTGGTGGTCCTGGTGTTCTCTCTCTCTCTCTCTCTCTCTCTCTCTCTCTCTCTCTCTCTCTCTCTCTGCTTGAAAATGAATAAATAAAATATTTAAAAAAAATAAAAAGGGTAAAGAATAAATGGAAATAAAATCAATGTTCTATTTCTGTAAATAATTTAAAAAAAAAAAAAAAGATATAACTTTTAAAAAGGGTCTGGGAAGATCGCTCAGTGGTTAACGGCAGCTTGCTTGCAAAGCCTGCAGGCTAAAGTAAAATTCCTGTCTCCCACGTAAGCCACACACAAGAGGTGACAAAAACAGCTGGTGTTCCTTGGTGTGCCCATGTGTGCGCATGCACACACTAAATAAAAACCTTAAAATAAAGGTGTAACTTATCAAATCTATCTCCTCTCTTAAGGAAATCCTTTGAGTTCGAAGATATCCAGCACTTCCGCAATCGGAATGCACAGAAGATTCACGAAGAACTTGGGAGAAATTCTGGTTCAGGACTTTATTACACCCAGTCTGAGGATAATATCTATGAGGATATCATATGTAGGTGTCCATAGCGTTGCAATTAAATTTAATGAGTATGTATTTGGTGATGCCCTTAATTACAGGATGACATTTTGTTTTACAATCAAACATAACTTGCTCTAGATTTGTCTTTCTAATATGGAAGCATTTGGTGTATAAATTCTGTTAATGAGTTCTATAACCGGTGTAATGAATGACTCATTTCAAAAGTAAATGTTTATGGCACAGTATTTTGAAAATCCTTTTAGCTTTATTAGACATACATAAGTGATTTATAAATTTAAAATGCCATTGTTCTTGAGGCCTTACATCCCTGTAGTACTATAGAATAAGAAAACTGAATCGCTTCTCGGCCTTTTGGCTAAGATCAAGTGAAGAAAACTGAATCCCAACACCCAGGAAGCAGAGGTGGGAGGATCAGTGTGAGTTCAAGGCCAGCCTGGGACTACAGAGTGAGTTTCAGGTCAGCTTGGGCTAGAGTGAGACCTTACCTTGAAACAAACACAAATACTAATATCATTAGTTTTGAATCTCCTTTGCTAGCTGTATTCTCTAAGCATTTGCATTTTTTGCCATTGTTTTTAAAGATCCCACCAAAGAAAATCACTATGAGGATATTCCAGTGCAGCCTTTACCCATCTGGAAATCCCCATCAGCTTGGAAGCTACCGCCCCCTAAAAGCGCTTTCAGAGGACCCAAGGTACAACTAGAGGGTTAGCTGAAGGAGACATTGGAATCTTGTTTGTAATACACAAGGGTTAGAGGGTTTTCTAGGGCATTGAAATGGATGTTTTTTTAAAAATATTTTATTTATTCATTTTCAAGCAGTGATGAGAGAGAGAGAGAGAGAGAGAGAGAGAGAGAGAGAGAGAGAGAGAGAGAGAGAGAGAGAGAGAGAGAGAGAGAACCAGGACCCCCACCTTATGGGTCTGGCTTATATGGGTACTGGGGAATTGAACCCGGGGCCTTAGGCACTGGAGGCAAGTGCCTTAACCAATGAGCCATCTCTCTAGCCCAAAATGGATGTTTTATTGGTGGTGATGGTATGTTTTTTAAAGACAGTGCACAGCTTTTTAAAAAATTATTTCTTTGCCTTGTTACCATTGTTTGCTATAATTTTATTATTTCAAAAGAATATGGGAAGCTGTGAGATGACTTAGCAGTTAAGAGTGTTTGGCTGCACAAGCATGAGTGTCTGAGACCATCTAAGGTCTTAATACCCATGTAAATAGCTGGGAGTGGTCACACTTGCCTGTCATCCAGTCCTGGGGAGAGGAAACTGGGGAATCTCTGGAGCTCTGAGTTCAGTGAGAGACTTTTTTTCAAGAAGACACATGGATGAGTAATGGAAAGGAACATGTGACATTCTCCACTGGCCTTCATGTGTGCATGGGGTACACTTATCTACTTGCACATATGCCTACCCACACACATATCCACATACATGAATTGAGAGCTGAGGAGAGAGTTCGGTGATAACACACTTGCCTAGCATGTTTGAGACCCTAGGTTTGATCCCAAGCACCAAAATAGATAAATGAATAAGTAAGTAAGTAAATAAATAAATAAATTTAATGAATACTTTTAAAAATCATAGCTTTTAAAACTTATTCCATTTGCAGCTTCTTTTTGCTCATGAAATTTTTACCTGACCCAAGATATATAGGTATGTAATAGGTATATAAATCAAACATTCACTAATAAGTCATATAGAAGCCAGGTGTGGTGGCGCTCACCTTTAATCCCAGCATTTAGGAGGCTGAGTTCTAGGCCAGCCTGAGACTACAGGACTACATAGTATATTCCAGGCCAGCCTAGGGTAGAGACCACACCTTGAAAAAAAAAAATTTATTTTAAAACAATTTTGGCATACCTATAATTTTTCCATTTATAAATGACAAGCAAATAAGCATACTAATGAGATGGAATGCTTCATTTTACATAAAGAGTAAATCTTGGCTAAATATTTGATACTGTAGGACTCTGAGCATCTTTAGCATCTTTCAGTTGATCTGTATTTTCGTTTATAATTGTCCACGCAAAGAATGCTGTTTCACATCCATACGCTGTATGAATATGAATGAATATGAATATGAATGAGACAGAAGGATATTCAGGGTCATTTCAGAAATTGTTGGAAATTCTGTCCAAATCACAAACCACAATTCATTTGATGATTTTTTTTTAATGAAATTTGGGTCAGCAACTCAAACAGCAATTTTTGAAATGAGAAGTTCTACTGCAGTCTGATCCAAAAATATACTAACTTGACACAGGCAAGCATGGCACAAAATCTCAGGTTCATTATGGGTTTTTATTTTGAACTAATTTTTGGTTGTTGCCTATTCAGAAACCTGTTCTGTTGTCATATTTTTTATGACCTTCATATTCACTATACCAAATTATGTGACCCCCAAATGGGTCACAACCCACAGTATTGGTTTGTTTAGTCTTTTTAAAAAGCTTTTTTTTTTTTGGTTTTTTGAGGTAGGGTCTCCCTCTAGTCCAGGCTGACCTGGAATTCACTATGTAGTCTCAGGGTGGCCTTGAACTCACGGCAATCCTCCTACCTCTGCCTCCTGAGTGCTGGCATTAAAGTCGTGCACCATCACTCCCGGCTTAAAAAGTTTTTTGATAGCTTCCATAATTATAGAGCATAAACCATTATGATTCTCCCCCCTCCCACCCTTCCCCCTGTTTCTTCCCCCTCAATTAGTCTCTGTTTTGTTTCTGTGTCATCACCTTTCCTCCCATTATCTGTAGATATTACCAGGCACTCCAAAATCATGAATATCAAGGCTGTTTTATGTCTGGAAGTTTGCATTGTAAGCAGTCCTACCCTTCCTTTGGCACAACCAAACAGTTCTAAGAAACCTTTCGGTGCACTATAGTTCCTCACACTCCCAGTTAAGTCTCACATCACCTGTGACCTAAACCACCTACCTAGTTCCTAACAGCTTTGAGAAACCCGGGTTCGAGTTAGTGATGAGCTCTTCTCTGGGAGTTTGGTTAAACTGTAGTGTAGAACTTTGGGTTAGAAAATAGGTTACTTTGCCAGTGGTGAAAAAGAAATTATGGTATCTTCATGTTTGGACAGTTTTAAAGAAAAGATGAGTGTTTTTCAGGGAAAGCTTTGACTTTGTTTGAAAACAGGCATTGTCTAGATGATCGTACTAACCAGTGTGTCTTCTGCTGTTTTAGCTTCCTCCCAAACCTCTCTTTCTTTACCGGAAGACTATGGAACTGAAGAACTCACAAGCTTATTTACGATCCAAGCTCACAAAGGATACCACTTTACCTGTCACTTTAACGGAATGGAAACTTTTCCGAGCTGGAGAAGTTGCAAATAGGAAACAGAGAAATCTTCCAAGGGTGAATTCTCTATTTCATTCTTGAAATTGTACTTCAGCATTTTAATAAAGGAGAATAAAGAAATGTTAGAATAAAATGAATAATAAGTTAGAATTGAACTGTTGGACTTAAGAGACTTGAAAAACAGCCTTAAGTTTTCAGTGTTTGTTTATGCAGGAAATTATGCAAATGATTTTACCAGTCTTTCTTAATGGATTTGGAAAATTAACATCAGATGAAGGGCTTCAATTGTCTAAGAGCTTATTAAAAATCAGCTGCCCATTTCAAGAAAGCCACAGAATCTCATACAAAGGATATTCTGTTATTGGTTTCAGTATTATTCTAACTCATTTTTATGCCAAAGTGAGTTCAAGTTTTGTGCCGGAGTTTATGGATTTTCAGTATAAAAAAATATGCCATTCATTTGGGCCAAATTCTCTATTCGGAGATGGAGACAAAGAAATGCTATTACTTGGTACTAGATTGAAGTGCTGTGTTGATAATGTGCAACAATGAAGAGATTAGATCATTTAAATAATTTTCCTTTCCTAGGTAGTTTAATATATATTTAATATATATTCATTTAATACACAATTTTTTTTTGATTTTTCGAGGTAGGGTCTCACTCTAGTCCAGGCTGACCTGGAATTCACTATGTAGTCTCAGGGTGGCCTTGAACTCACGGCAATCCTACTACCTCTGCCTCCTGAGTGCTGGGATTAAAGGCGTGCGTCACCACGCCCAGCCTAATACACAATATTTATAGCTGACTTTAGCATTAAACAAAAGTCACGGGTGTTTCTTGGTTTAGTGACTGCTGATTGGTTCCTTTGGAAATCTTCTGTTCCACAGTTAAATTCTTTGGATCTGTTTACTGTCTTCACTCTTTAAAACTCAGAACTTTAAAGATTGCCAGGCATCCTGCTGTAGCTTTCTCCTCGGGAAGATCATGTTGGCAAGCCTCCCACAGGGCCCTGGCATGACAGCTAATGTGTTCACAGGGCAAGAGTGCAAACACCTAAGGGATTCCATTTCAGATTCTTTTTTTTTTTTCACTTTTTATTGATAGCTTCCATAATGATAGACCATAAACCATTATGATTCCCTCCCTTGGCATTAACAAGTATTTAGGAATTGTAGATATCAGAGTTAAATGAGACATGAGCAGGGAGTGAGGGTGTAGCTCAGTGAGAGCACTAGCCCAGTGTGTGAGGCTCTGGTTTAATCCCCAGCATCACAAAAGAACAAGAATCTCAAGGAGGTTCCCAAGTGTTTTATGGTTTTTGGAGATAGTCTCTTTCTCTAGCCCAGGCTGACCTGGAATTCACTCTGCAGTCTCAGGGTGGCATCAACTCACAGCGATCCTCCTACCTCTGCCTCCCAAGTGCTGCTGGGATTAAAGGCGTGCGCCACCATGGCCAGACCAGAGTGTTTTTTATTTCATGCTGTTTATGGATGGTGGGTTTTGATGCTAAAATCCTGTTCTCTTTCTGATGGCAGTAAGATAACCCAGTTCTTCTTTTTCTAGAATTTTCCAAAGATTTTTAGAGAAATATGGAGGGAAAAAATGGTGTTGACTTTTCTTCTTTTTTTGTTTTATTTATTTATTTATGAGATAGAAAGAGAGAGAGAGAATGGGTGGGTGTGCCAGGGACTCTAGCCACTGCAAATGAACTCCAGACATCTTGTACATCTGTTTGTTGATCAGCTCTAATTCTTCTTTACCAGTCTCTTGTCTTTGCATCTCTCTCTGTGTGTGCCTTTCTCTTATACACACACCCTTTCCCAGCAGTCAAGAAAGAATTCTGAATAATACTTAGTAGGGAGAAAAAGGTATATGACTATTTAGAAATTATCTCATTATACTTGTTTAAGGTGTACATTGATGAAAGATGAGGGGGAAAGCTTAGGTTTATACTGGAGTATATTCAAGAGTATTTTTATGACATATTTTAAAATAACTAACATTAATACTCCCAGTACCCCAAAGTATGTTATCTTTGACAAATGCTTTGTTAGTATGATTGTCCTCTCTTTGGGAAGAATTCCTGGAAGCAGAAATAACTGAGCCTCACCCTGCCTTCCAAGTGGATGAGTGTTCCCTTCCTACTCTGAGCAAGTGGAAACTTGAGTTTAATAAAGGTTTGATCACTATTAGGAGTGATCACTATAAGACATTCCTTACATGTTGTGACATAGAGTGACAAGGAATCTTCTTAGGAAGCTGTGCTGGGTTCATCTAGAAAGGCAGTGTCCTTTCCTGCTTCCCTTATATGTGTTATAAGCACTTAGTAGCTAATGATATTTTAATCCAAAACTGAAAAATGTAGAGGGTTTTATTAGATGGATCTTTTCTCTAAATGAGAATCTGATATATTGTCATCAAGCTGTAAGCCTTGTCAGTATTGGTTTTGATTTGTATTTTTATCATTTTCAGCTTGTTCTGAAAATAGAGGATGTCTTTGAATCTAAAAGAGGGAAGAAGAGGGTCAAGTTACACCCATACACTGGAAAGGAAGCGCCTCCCTCAAAAGGTAAGAAGTGTTTGTTCCAGCCACATGTAGCAGTTAGCATATCCATTAGTTACTTTAGTGTTACTGTGACCAAAACACTTGGAAGATTTTGCTCGTGGTTTTATAGGGTTCAGTCAGGGTGGCAAAATATGTGGCAAGCTATGGAGACCAAGGCAGGAACCAGGGGTTGGGCTTTAAAGGCATGATGTCCTGATTGTCTACTTCTGTGACTTAGACCCCTCCTCCTGAACTTCCACAGCTCTGCAGAATATTGCCACCAGCTGTGAAACAGGCATTCAAAAGATGAGCCTGTGAGGGACATTTCAGATTAAAACCATCACAGTTATGCACAGACAATTCATATAATTTAATGTGTGACATATTTCATAAATTTTCATTTACTTTCCTGTCCAATTTAAGTACAAGCTCATAAGACCTTTTTTAGACAGGGCCTCACTCTGTAGTTTACATTGGCCTGGAACTCACTATGTCATAGGCTGGCCATGAATTTACAGTGATTTTCCTGCTTCGGACTCCCAACTGCTAGGATCATAGGCATGAGCCACTATACTGGGCTTTTCTAGAGCCACTTTTAAAATCCCGATTTGAAAATCCTGTGTCAGAGTAATAGATATTGTATGAATAAATGAAAAAACAAACAATTATAAACCAGGAACTAAATTTCATAGGCAGTTTCAACTATTTTATAGTCCTACTTCAATGTATATACATGCACACACATATACATATATATTTATGTGCCTCAAGTACTGATCCATCTCTCCAGCCCTGAGTTTTTCTTATTAGATAGAAATCTAAGTTTTTTTTTTTTTTTTTTTTTTTGTTTTTGTTTTTGTTTTTCGAGGTAGGGTCTCGCTCTAGTCCAGGCTGACCTGGAATTCACTATGTAGTCTCAGGGTGGCCTCAAACTCATGGCAATCCTCCTACCTCTGCCTCCCGAGTGCTGGGATTAAAGGCGTGCGCCACCACGCCCGGCTCTAAGTTTTTTTTTTCTCGCAGAACAAGCTTTGATTTTTATTATTTATAGATTCGCCTTTGTTTAGCTTTCTGACTCTGTTGTGCCTTCAACACTTTGATGATGACTTTCTGCTCAGTAAGAAAAGCACACTTGTTCCTATCACAGACACATGGAACAGGTCCTGCTGACGTATTTATTCGTTTGGACACTCTCATAAGGACCTTTGCCCTTGAAGGTCTCCCAGGCAATTTGGGTGCTTTCCAACCACTTGGTATATAGGTCTGTCACCAGAGGTTCCCAGGCAGCCAGCCCAGTGTTGTTAGAGAAAACCTTACAGTGATATATCAAATGAACCATTCTGAGTGTCCAACTTAAAGCAGTGTCCCTAAAGACACCCTGCCCATGTGACTCCTTGGACAGCTACTGATTGTCTTTTTTTGGTGGGGGAGACTGAGGGTTCAAGGTAGGGTCTCGCTCTAGCCCAGGCTGACCTGGCACTCACTCTGTAGTCCCAGGGAGGCCTCGAACTCAGGGTTCGAGGCCAGCCTGAGACTACATAGTGAATTCCAGGTCAGCCTGGACTAGAGCGAGACCCTACCTCAAAAAAAAAAAACCACACACACACACCCTCGTATCTGGCCTCTGCACCAATACACACTCACAAACCAACCCTCTGTTGTGAAAAGAGCATACATCATCTCTGTCCTCAATATACCATAAATATGATGGGGAAAACTGTTAAAAGTTTCAGAGCTCCTTACCCAAAACCCTCTTTCACCTACCACCCGGGCAATACTCAACAGAAGTGGTACCAGTCGGGTCCTTCCCTGAGCACCCCATACCTCCACAAGACCTTCCCCTCACTGGGCACTCACCACCCCCCCCAAGAGCATGTCACCGTTCTCTCTTTCCAGCCCCTTCATTAAAGTAAGGGTGTGTTCAGTATCTGCCTCTGCCTCTCTCTAGCTCACTGTCTCAGCCTCCCACCTGTCTTGCTCCCAACATGCACTTTCCCCTGTCATTCTCTCTTCTCTCCCCCCTCTCTCAGTCTCAAGCCCCTCCTACGTGTTCCTCCTTTGCTAATCCACTGCTCAATGCTTTGGCCTGGGAGCATGTCATGTGCTGCCTTCTCTCCTGAACCACCCCTGCTCTGAGCTGCTAAGTACATTTTGTACTTCCTTAAACACTGGGTCTCAGAACCTCTTTTCGAACAAATATAACAACAGTTCCCTGGGTTGGAGAGATGGCTCAGTGGATAAGGCACTTGCCTCTGGTGCCTAAGGCCCTGGGTTCAATTCCCCAGGACCCACATAAGCCAGACCCACAAGGTGGTGGCCCTGGTGTTCTCTCTCTGCTTGAAAAATAAATAAAATATTTTTTTTAAAAAAAAAAACAGTTCCAAGCAGCATGATTGCTGTGTGAGTTCAAAGTTAGGGAAAGATGAGGGCTGAAGAGATGGCTTAGCAGTTAATGCGTTTGCCTGCAACACAGAAGGACCTGAGTTCGATTCTCCAGTGCCCATATAAAGCCCATTCTCCTCGCTCTCTCTCTCTCTGCCTCATTCTCAAATAAATATTAAAAAAAAAAAAACAAAGTTAGGGAAAGATGAGTTATTAGTTAGAGGTACTGTGAGGGCAGTATAAACTGGCCTGGTCAGTTACCAGAGCTCCTACATTTTCTGTTTCACATTCATATGTTCAAATTTTGCTTAGTGTACTAATGTTAGTACTTATTTGGAGTACACAGACAGACATGGACTTGAATCCACTGTAAACTAGACTTCTGGCTTGGTTTTCCTTTTTTTTTTTTTTTAATTTATTTGCAAGCAGAGAGATAGAAGAGAACCAGATGACGAGAATGGGCACAGTAAGGGCTTCCAGCTGCTGCAAACAGACTCTAGATGCATGCCTCACTTTGTACACCTGGCTTTATGTGGGTACTGGGAGATTGAATTTGAGTTGTTAGGTTTTGCAGGCAAGTGCTTTAACTGCTAAGCCATCTCTCCAGTCCTATTTTAAACGATTTTTATTCATTTGTAAGCAGAGAGAGAGAGAGAGAGAGAGAGAGAGAGAGAGAGAGAGAGAGTGTTTGTGTATGCCAGGGCCTCTAACCACTACAAAGTCCAGATGCACATGCCACTTTGTGCATCTTGTTTACGTGGGTACTGGGTAATTGAACCTGGGTCATTGGGCTGTGGAGGCAACTGCCTTAACCATCTCTCCAGCCCCCCTCCCCCAGTCCTGTATTTTTAAAATTTATTTTGTTTTGTTTTGGTTTTGGTTTTTTGAAGTAGGGCTTCACTGTAGCCCAGGCTGACCTGGAATTCACTATGCAGTCTCAGGATGGCTGCCAACTCACAGTGATCCTCCTCCCTCTGACTCCTGAGTGCTGGGATTAAAGGTGTTGGCCACCTTGCCTGGCTCTAAGCTAGATTTAAAACTATACTGAAGGGTGGCTCATTCGTACAGCTAGGGACACGAGAGAAGCTGAGGAGTAGGTTAGTGTGGAAAGAAGAGAGCCTTTTACAATAATCCCTCCTCACTAGTCCATAGGTCAGTTTTTGCAGCTTCAGATATGTGGTCAACTGAGGTTTTAAAATATTAAATGGAAATTTCCAAAAGAAACTTCAAAAGCTTTAGATGGAACAGTGCTCTGAATAGCAATGTGAATCCTGGTCTGCCCCTTCTTGCCAGGATGTGAATGAGCCTTTGTCCAGCTCTCTTCTGTGTTACACTCTACCTGTTAGCAGCCACCTAGGT
Organism: Zapus hudsonius; assembly: GCA_004024765.1. Lineage (NCBI taxonomy): Eukaryota > Metazoa > Chordata > Mammalia > Rodentia > Dipodidae > Zapus > Zapus hudsonius. Next base: position 48,413 of record PVHP010002234.1, on the reverse strand, counting down.
TTTCAGTGTTTGTAGCAGCCTCACAATGCATCAGTGCCCACATCATTCACCTCATTTCATTTCCAGAGGCACTGTATCATCTTGTCACAAGAAGTAGGGTAAACAGAGTACATTAAGATATTCTAAGAGAAATAGTTCATATTCATCTAAGTTTTATTATACTATAATTGTTCTATTTTAATATTAGTAATTTATGAATTGAATTTTCTCATAGGTTCATATATATGGAAAAAAGCATAGTATGTGGAGGATTCAGTGTTGTCTGAGGTTTCAGGCATCCACCCTGTGTAGGCCGTGGAATGAGGGTAGTGTATCAATTTACTGAGAGGCATATATTCCTCTGCAGGGGGCGGGTACTACATTCTCTTTCTGGACAGCTGTCCTACCTTGACATAACTAGGACTTGGAGAAAGGTTCAGGGTCTTTATTATTCCTCACGTGACGGCCCCAGCCCGGTGGAAATTTTGCATTCTTCTCGTCTACGTGTACTTCCTACTGTCTGACAATCCAAACCCTTCCTCTCTTTTCAGGTGAAACCAGTGGGAACGAGAGTGATGCCGAGTATCTGCCAAAGAGTGAGTGAGTCAGCAGGGCTGCTCCCCTTCTCAGGATGATCCTGGCTCTGGGTGGAGTGACGCTTGCCTTTGTGATTAAGCACAGTTTTCCCACATGAAGTTTCACTTTGGAGGCCTTCTCTTCCTTTTCAGAAACTTTCAAGCCTAAGACGCTAAATAGTGCACTGTCCTGTTTAACAGCATTAGAACTCTGACAGGAGTGAGGCACACCAGGATGCTTCCTGGGATGGAATGTTCCCCCTACAGGGGAAGCGCAGCGCTGCATGCCCAGACACGTGCACTTTCGTGGCTGCCAGAACAGTATGTGAATCACCGCTTAGACAAGTACCTAGCCTTAACTACCTGATTTTTTCATAGTAATTCGGGCATTTTTTTTTTTTGAGGTAGGGTCTCAAGCATAATTTTTAAGTGACTTTGCTATCTCTGAAATTCAGAACAGATTCATTTTTACTGATAGGTACATATTCCAAATTATTGTGCTGTTCATATTAGATACAGAATTCATACATTCCTGGCTGTTGTCCAAGCAGTTCATGGTTCTGTATCTTCATCTGATGAATTGTCTTAGCAGGGTTTTTACTTCCTATTTACCTCCCTGACTTTCAGAGACCCAGAACAGTAGGAGATGAGAATAATCAAAGCTGACAGTGTAGAACACTCTAATCTTACGATTAATAGCCTGAGATCCCTCCAGTGGCATAAACTGCTTCAGGTTTTTGGTTCTGTAGCCTGACTGAAGACGAAACTTCAAGCATCATCAGGTCCAGCCTTGCTGTGTAAGAATGACTCATTTAGTGCTATTGCAGGCTAGAAACAGGACCTAAAATTTTCTTGACTTGAGCTCGACCTTTTGGAGGGCAGGTGAAGTTTTTCCCAGAGCACCAAGTGTACTGGATATTTCCAGGGAACTATTCCTTACTAGATTTTTAAATGTTCTTATTATTTTGATCCATAGGGAAACTAATTTTGGGTAGGAAACATTGCAAAAAGACAGTAAGAGGAGGACTCGGTGGTCAGTGTCTCAGAAAGACACAAGCATATTGCTGAAACATTATTTCTTCTATGCACATACCATTTTCTCTAATGGACACTGCCCACATTGTTCCAAAGTAAGAGAGAAATGAGAATAGAGAGCCAGGTACGGTGGCATATACCTGTAATCCCAGCTTTCAGTAGGCTGAGGCAGTATTGCATGAGGTTAAAGCCAGCCTGGGCTACATAGTGAGTTCAGTACAGTTAGAGCTACCTCACAAAATCATGTCTTAAAAAAAACTATGTGTGTATGAGAGAGAATGCATATAGAGAAAATATAGAAGATAGAAGTTATCTAGTTTTGAATGATAATGTCATGTATTACACTGCCATCTAAAAATCCTGTGCTTCTGGGGCTGGAGAGATGGCTCAGAGGGTAAGGCACTTGCCTCCAGTGCCTAAGGCCCCGGGTTCAATTCCCCAGGACCCACATAAGCCAGACCCACAAGGTGGTGGCCCTGGTATTCTCTCTCTCTCTCTCTCTCTCTCTCTCTCTCTCTGTATTTCTCTCTGTATCTCTCTGCTTGAAAATGAATAAATAAAATATTTTTTAAAAATCCTGTGCTTCTGAAGCTGGGGAGATGACTCAGTGGTTAAAGGCACTTGCCTGCAAAGCCTTATGGCCCAGGTTTGATTCCCCAGTACCCACATAAAGCCAGATGCACAAAGTGGCACATGCATCTAGAATTTGTTTACAGGGGCAAGAGGCCCTCTTATGCTCATACTTTCTGTCCTTCTTCCCTCTTGCCAATAACTAATTAAAATTTTAAAAATGCTGTGCATGCCTACAATCCCAGGACTATGGAAGCAAGAGGATCACGAGTTTTGAGACCAGCTTGGGATACATAGTGAGACCTTGTCTCAAAACTACCAATAAAAAATAAGTAATTAGGGCTAGAGGGATTGCTCCATGGTTAAGGTGGTTGCCTACACAACCTAACGTGCCAGGGTCAAAACCTCAGTACCTAAGTAAAGCCAGATGCATAGTGGTGCATGCATCTGGAGTTCATTTGGAGTGGCTGGAGGCCTTGGTGCTCCTGTTTTCTCTCTCTCTCTCTCTCTCTCTCTCTCTCTCTCTCTCTCTCTCTCTCTCTCTCTCTGTGTGTGTGTGTGTGTGTGTGTGTGTCTCTCTGTCTTTCTCTACTTGCAAATAATTTTTAAATAATGAAAAATAAATAGCATGCTCCTATAATTTTATTCTTTTGAAAAATAATGTTTGCAGATATCCTCTACTATATTCTCTCTCTCTCTCTCTCTCTCTCTTTTCTGTTGCTAGGAAACTAGCCTAAGATCCTGTGCTTGCCAGCTAAGAGCTGTACCACTAAACTATAACCTCTTGAATTTAGCACCACTTATATTAATTGTATACTGTAAGTGCTTTCATTATGATATTTTCAGTTATGCATGTAATAAGCTTTATTTATATTTATACCCCATTAACCTTCCTTCCTTCCTTTCCCTCCTCCTCATTTTTTTGGGGGGAGGGTTTGCTTTTTTTTTCCAAGGTAGGGTCTCACTCTAGCACAGACTGACCTGTAATTAACTATGTAGTCTCAGACTGGCCTCAAACTCACAGCATTACCTCTGCCTCCCAAGTGCTGGGATTAAAGGCATGTGCCACCACGTCTGGTTTATTCTTTCTTATCTGTCTCTACACCTTTCCTTTTCCACATCCCTAGTATTTCCCCTTTCAGTTTCATTTACTTTTTAAAAAAATTTTTCCTGGCTTCTACATATGAGAGAAAGCATGCAGTATTTCTTTTTGTGGGACTGGCCTATTCCTCTTAATATTCCATTACATGGTTTTCCATCCATTTTCCTCCAAATGACATAAATTCATTCTTTATAATTATTTCATAATTGGACTGTGGTCAATAGTGCAGCAATAAACATGAGTATTTAGTAATTTGATGTATCAAGTGGTGGTTAGAGCAAATGGGAATTCTATTTTTAATAATTTGAGGAACTTCCATACTAATTTCCATAGTTGTGAGCTAATTTGCACTCCCACCAGCAGTGTCTAAGGGGGGCTTCCCAAACCCTGGCATCCTTACCACCATTTTTTGTTTGTTTGCTTGATATAGCCTTTTTGGTTGGAGTAAGAAGAAATCTCAACATTTTGATTTTCATTTCTCTGATGGCTAAGAATGCTGAGCTTATTTTCACTTATTTATTGGGCATTTGTATTTCTTTGTTTGAAAAGTATCTGTTCATTTCTGATACATTTTCTTAGACATTAAATCCCATTTAATGATTGGATTATTTGCTCTTTTGTTGCTTGGTTTTTGAGTTTTCTATATATTCTAGATATTAGTCTTTTGTCAGTTGAGTATTTGACAAAGATCTTTTCCTGTTCTCCAGGCTATCTCAGAAGTTTAATTTTCTGAAATCCTATCTGTCAATTCTTGCTTTTTCTTCCTCAGCTATTGGAGTGCTGTTCAGAAGGTCATTGCCTATACCTATATTTTCAAATGTTTCCTTACATTTTCCTCTAGGAGTTTAAATTTTTCAGGACTTACATTAGTGTCTTTGATCCACTTTTTAAAACTCTTTGATAACCTTCACACATATAGACAAATACCATGATTATAGTTCCTTCTACCACCCTCCTTTTTCCCCCTCTCCACTGAATACCTTCTTTCCAATTAGTCTCTCATCTATTTGGATATCATGATTTTCCCCCTCCTATTATGCTGATCTTATGTAGGCGTGTTAGCTTCTGTGAAGTCATGAATACCACAGCAACTTTGTATCTGTATTTAATGCATTTATTTATTTACTTATTCATTCATTCATTAAAGAGAGAGAGAGGGAGAGAGAAAGAATGGTGCTAGGGCTTCCTGCACTGCAGATGAAATCCAGATGCGTGAACTACTTTGTGCATCTGACGCTACATGGGAACTGGGGGATTGAACCTGGGCTTTTGCAAGCAAGCACCTTTAACCACCAAACCTGATCTATTTTTAATTGATTATAATTTCATAAAGCGTGAGGGGTAAGGATCTAGTTTCTCTCTTACATATGGCTATTTGGTTTTCCCAGCACCACTTAAGCTGTCTTTTTTTTTTTTCTTCAGTGTATATTTTTAATGCCTTTGCCAAGAATCAGATGGCTGTGGCTGCTTAGTCTTATTTCTGGCTTCTGTTCTGTTTTGATTTTGAAGCACCATCATTGATATAAGCTATGTCTGTTATTAGTGATATATGCTAAGGAGAAAGGGGGAAAAGACAGTTTCTTTAGTGAGAGAGTAATTTTTAATTTTACCAATCTCATCCTTGTCTATACTTATTCTCTGTAGGACTCAATTCTTTTATCAAATCCTCTCTTCCATGGTATTCAACAATGGCATCCATTGCTAGCCTGGTGTTTATTCTAGGCATTTGTCATGTGTATTGGTATACTGCTTTGAAAGATGAGGTAGCGTAGAGTATATATATGGGGCATGCATAATGTATCGGTTAGGCATGGAATGTCAGCCTTGCTGATGGACAGAGGTGGAGTGCCCTCAGTCCCCCAAGCATGGACCCCTGAGTGTGCCACAGCCCAAACAGGAATGTTTGTGTGACAGATGCTGACCAGTCTCAAGTCATTCAGTAAGTGTGTGAAGAGGCAGTCTCAGATGGGGCGTCTCTGTGGGGATGGACAGAAAGAAGACGGGCTCTCATGGGAAGCAAAACGATGCTCCATGATTTCCTTCCAGATCGCCACAAGCGTTTAGCACAGCTGCAGCAGTCTTCCAAGCGGAATCCTCACTACCAGACCTTGGAGCGGGATCTCATTGAACTGCAGGAGCAGCAGCTGTTCGAACTGTTCGTAGTGGTATCTCTACAGAAACAGCCTTCCGGAGGAAGCTACACCCCCCAGGTCATACAGCAGTTCCCTGGCAAGGTAGGTGTGAAGGAGACCAGGAAGCAGTCAGCAGTGTCCTATGTGCTGTGTGTGTTTCCTTCCCCTCTCCCCTTCCCTCCATCTCCTGAGGACCCTCCCTTTCAATGTAGTCCTCCTTCTGTTTGTTGTCTCCTTCCTTTTGTCCTCCGCTCTCCATGTTAAAGTGTTGATGGTCTCAGAATTGCGCAGGTCTGGTTGGGTATCAGTAACCACTGCTTGGTCCGTTCATGTCTGGAGAATAGTTCCCCACAGGACACTTATGCACCCTGTGGCTCTTTACATTCTTTCCACTCCCTATTCCACAGTGGTCCCTGAGCCTTGGGAGGGGGGGTCGTGGTAGAAATCTCCTTTAGTGTCGCTCTTCACTCTTTCTTTCCCAGTACCAGTACCAGGTGTGAATTCCCTCCCACCCAGCAGAGAGCAGTTGATTACCCCCATAGGTTATATACCACTATGGTACAGGTGTGTACATCATGCCTGGCTGGTTGACTTTGTAGCTGCAGGATCCACGGCTTGTTTAGACTGTAGATGAGTTTTCTCCCCCAGCAGCTTGCACAGAACTTTCTAGTACTATGGCAGCTAGCCAGCAGGGAGATGGCTTCCATCTCAGTTCCAGTTTTATTTCTCAGCATCCTGACCACAGCCTGTGGGGTCTTCAGTAATAGAACCATATTTATCTCATGCTGGTGGGTAGCTAACCACTTTGACAATGGTCTGCATTATTTTGGGGCCTCCTGGGCCTCCTTGACCATGTTTGTTTGTTTGTTTGTTTGTTTGACAGGGTCTTGTTGTGTAGCCCAGGCTAGCTTTGAACTCACAATAATCCTCTTGCTTCCTCCACCTTCATACTGGAATTATAGTTGTGTCTCCACCATGCCTGGCTTTTTGTTTTATTTTATATTTAATTTTTCTCACTCTGAACAAGGAGCCCCATATTTTCATTGGCTCTATTGTCATCTGTGAATTAGCCAGCCCTAGTAGGAGTGTTACTGGCTCTCCAACTTACTAATTGCATTTTTTTTTAACAGGGCCTCATTCTCTATCCCAGTCTAGCCTGGAAGCCACTGTGTAATTTAGGCTGAGCTACTGGAATTTGAGTCTAAGCTACCATGCCCAGCTAATACATTTTATCTAAGTCATCACTCGGTCACTTTAGAACTTTGGGTTTAGAATGCTGAGTGACATGTTTCACTAAAACAGTGGAGCACAGTTGGGTTGGAATCTAAAAGGTGTTTCCTGAATGAGTTCTCATTTGGAAAATGTTCTCAGGAGAACCAGGCATGGTGGTGCATGCGTGTAATCCCAAAATTTGGGCAGCAGAGGCAGGAGGATCAAGAGTTCTTTGTCAGCCTATGCTATGATAGTAAGACTGTCTTAGAGTGAAACGCAAGTAAAAAGTCCTCAGCAATATCCTTACAGTAAATAGCTGCATATATTTAATCTCTCATAAAATTACTCATTCACAGTGTTGTCTGTAAAGTAATATTGCAGTATAGAATATTATAGTCTAGATAGTTTTAGTAATCAGATTTTTTCCATCAAAAGGAGCTTATTTTTTGTTTTGTTTTGTTTTATTTTGAAACAGGGTCTCACACTATAGTCTGGAGCTTCCTATATAACCAAGACTGGCCCTAAACTCAGGAACCTCCTGCCTCCATCTACTAAGTGCTGGGATTATACACATTCACCACCATCCTGGCTTTAAAAAGGACTTAATTCCCACCCCTGTTTTGCTTTCATGTGTTTTTTGTTTTGTTTTTTGAGGTAGGGTCTCACTCTAGCCCAGGCTAACCTGAAATTCACTGTGTAGTCTCAGGATGCCCCTTGAACTCAAAACCATCCTCCTACCTCTGACTCCTGAGTGCTGGGATTAAAGGCATGTGCCACCATGCCCAGCTGCTTTAAAAAAAATCCTTTTTCATTTTGAGACAGGGGATATGGGCTGCTACGACCTATTGCCACTGCAAATGGACTCCAGACATATGCACTACTTTGTGCATCTATCTGGCTTTACATGGGTGCTAGGGCATTGAACCAGGCCATCAGGTTTGCAAGTACGTGCCTTTAACCACTGAGCCATCTCTTTAGCCTTCCCCTAGTTTTTCTTAGTCTTACATGTATGCTTAGTACCAAAGGACTTAGTTAACTCTCATTCAGGGATGCCTTCAAGGAAACCACTTATGGTTTTTTTATGCCTCAGACACCCATCAGTTAGTGGGAGGTGGAAAAATCTGCTTACGATGGAGCTCTGCTTGGATTGTTGTGGAACACCTAACTGAAGATGTTTGTTAATCATTCAGCAACATAAAAAGTATAAGCCATGATACAACTGAAATTTTGTTAGAAAAAAATTGTTATGTGCTTTCTGCTTTCTTTCAATGTTGGAATTAAACATAGGTCGTTCTGCATGCTAAGCAAATGCTGTGTCATTGAGTTAAATGCTATTCTGTGTTTTCAGAGCCTAATATTAATATCTAAGTGACCCAAAATGACTGCATGTTTTCTTTTAAAAAGTAAAAGCCGGCAGGGTGTGGTGGCGCACACCTTTAATCCCAGCACTTGGGAGGCAGAGGTAAGAGGATTTCAGTGAGTTCAAAGCCACCCTGAGACTACATAGATAATTCCAGGTCAGCCTGAGCTAGAGTGAGACCATACCTGGGTAGGGGGGTGGAGTAAAAGCCAGGTGTAGTGGCACACTCCTTTAACCCCAACATTTGGGAGGCAGAGGTAGTAGAATTGTTGAGTTCCAAGTTAGCCTGGGCTAGAGTGAGACACCCTGCCTGGGAGGGGGAGGGTGTAAAGAAAAAAGAGTAACATGCAGATACCGTTTATTAATTATCTGAAAGAAATATTCCAGTTAGACTTCTATGCTTGTTTTTGTACTAGTTTCTAAATGTTTTTTCATTTAAGACTGTTTTTCAAAGTACATGAGATTTTTTTATTGCTGTTTTTTTAAAAAAATATTTTTTCTTTTCAAGGAGAGAGAAGGAGGGAGAATAGGCATGGCCAGGGCCTTGTGCCACTGCAGATGAACTTCAGTCACATGTGCCACCTTGTGCATCTGGCTTTATGTGGGTACTGGGGAATCAAACCCAACTGTCAGGCTTTGGAAGCACATGCCTTAACCACTGTGCAATCTCTCCAGCCCTCATTGCTATTTTAAGCAGAATCTCATGTAGCCCAGGCTGGCTTTGAACCCACTACGGAGTCAAGGCTGGCCTTGAACTCCAGATCCTTCTGCCTCTACCTTCCAAGTGCTGGTGTTGTAGGTATGCAACATTGTAGGTATGTAGTTCACAAAGCCCATACTTTTTGTAAGAGTCTTCCATGCTAAAATTTTAGAGGAAGTTGCAACCAGTAATTAGGTAGCAAAGATTATATGTTATGGGAAGTGATTATATACAGGGTAACTTCTAAAAATAGTATCTTTTCTAAATAACATGCATCTGCCTTTCCAAGGCATCCTTTAGTATTGATGAGAGAACATTTTGAGTTAATTGTGCTATCACTGCTACAGAATGGATTTTTATTTATTGTATGTCTCAAGATTCATAAAGTATTGGACTCCTACTAGCGTGTGAATCCTGACTCCAGATTCCACCTCTAAAGGAAGGACTCTTTTCATCTGCCTCCCTCACACTAGATTACAGGTCTCCACGGGTTCCATTCCTGTGTAAAATGTGGTTATTCTTAGCAGCTGCTCTCAGAGCACCTTCGGTGATTTTCAGTCTTCCTCTTCCTGTTTTGTTAAGCACTACACGACATATTGAGAGATGTGTAAGGCTGTGCTTTTCAGATGCTTTAGGGCCAGGCTGAGTTTTTCTGCTCCCCACTTTCATCAGGTGATTTTTTTTTCTGTGGTGGTATCTTTTTCAGGATGATCATGGCTATAAGCAATCCAAAGACACTGAAGAGAGACTTAAAGTTATCCCAAAATTTTGTTTTCCTGATTCGAAGGACTGGGTGCCAGCCTCAGCGCTCAAGAGGTAAATGCGCTACTTCTGACTTCTGTGTGCTGGAACTGTCAAAAGAGAAGCAGGATGCCTGAGAAACGGGTAGGACCCGGGGTGCAGCTCTGTCAGGGTTACAGTAGAGGAAGGAGGAAGAGGATTAGGACATTGCCTATGCACTGCTCACAAAAAGAAAACATAATTTCAGTGTCCAAGAAAACAAGTTTGAGAATATCTTTTGTTTGACAGTTCTGCAGAGAAAAAGGTAGCTCTACATTACATAAAGTAACAAATGACTCTGTGAACAGAATAACTGTGTCATATGTATGACCTCTCAGAACCAAATAGAATTTATTAATTTGCAGTTGATAGTCCTTTTATAGCTTCCCTGGATCTTTGACTAAATGGAACATTCAATATAAGGAACACACTTGATGAGTAGCTGGAGTGGGTAAAGTGAAAGAAAATACAAGGGCCTATTCAGTCACTTGAGTGTCCTCAAGGTCTGGATATTCTGTAGGAAGTGTGACTTGAATAATTTTAATATTAATGCCTCTCCTTAGATCATGGAATGGCTGCTCTTGTACCCTGATTTTTAATGGGGTACAGAGGAATGTCATAAGTAGTATTTTAGATCTCTGAGTAGTTGAGCTTTTCTTTTTTAGTGAAACATTCTCCTTCGTATTGACTGGTGAAGATGGAAGTCGATGGTTTGGTTACTGTAAGAAGCTCTTGGTAAGTACCAGACTCGTGCCACAGAATTAGTGAAGCACGATCTCTCGGTGAGTCTAAGGTCTGATTGATGATGTGTGTACATTCAAGAAGCTGTGTTGGCTTTACACAGCAAGAGCAAGGGAAGGTTAGCCATGGACTGTTCCAGAATAGAAAGGGTATGAATTTCATCTATTTCTGTTTTTGTAAAAAGGAAAGTGACTGAATATCAGTAGATTTGGAGAATAGCCTCCAAATGAGCTAGTGAAGTTAATCACCAACCACTGTAGGGCTTTCTTGTTGAGGTGCCTCCACAAAACCTGGAATACATCATGCTATAATTTTCAGTGTTCATTGAGAATGAGAGCCTCGGATCCTGCTCTTCAGCAAACAACAATTGAAAGAAGCCAAGAGTGTTGGTGTGCATCTGGAGTCTTTCCTCAGCTGCATGGTGATCTGAATTAAGGTCTTACTTGAGCCCAATAGTTTGGGGCAAGCATGAGCTGCTACCATAGCAAGACTTTATTGCAGAAGAAAAAAAGAAAGGGCAGGAGAGGGGAAAAAAATAAGAATAGAAAAGAATATAAATTAGAAAACACTTGTGCTGCTTGATTTGTTTCTTCCAGCCAGAAGGCAAAGGCAAGCGACTCCCTGAGGTGTACTGTATGGTGAGCCGTCTAGGCTGCTTCAATCTGTTCTCAAAGGTGAGTGAAGAATGGGCTCTGTGAAGAAGTGATGAACTTTCTGGGTGCGAGACCTTTCTCATCCTATCTTAGACAGGTTCCCCACTAGACGGCTAAGAACCACAGGTTTAGAGCCTTAAACTTACCTGATCCAGTTGCCATTGCTTTTGGTTTTGGTTTTGGGAGGTAGGGTCTCGCTCTAGCGCAGGCTGACCTGGAATTCACTATGCAGTCTCAGGGTGGCCTTGAACTCACAGCGATCTCCTACCTCTGCCCCTCTTGGGCTGGGATTAAAGGTGTGCTCCACCACACCCGACACCTTTGCTCTATCATTCTCCTTTTGGTTCGCTTCCAGGTTTAAAGTAACAAAACCTGAAACATGTCTTCTCTCATGCTTTTTGTAGAACCAAAATTGAAGGACATTGTGACGTCCACTTTATTTGTCTCTCTCAGTGAAAGAGTATTCTCTTCTAAAAATAAATTGACTTATGTTAGTAACTTTTGGGAGGATTGCAGAAGCTTATCTCTCTTAAATTCCATTGCTGTTCTTTTCTTTTCCTTATTTTTTTTTCTTTCTTTCTTTCTTTTTTTTAAGGTAGGGTCTCGCTGTACTCCAGGCTGACCTGGAATTCACTATGTAGTCTCAGGGTAGCCTTGAACTCACGGCAATCCTCCTATCTCTACCTCCCGAGTGCTGGGATTAAAGGCGTGCGCCACCACGCCCGGCTTCCTTATTTTTCTTTAAGACAAGGTCTCACATATCCCATTCTGGCCTCAATCTCTGTATGTAGTGAAGGATTATCTTGAGCTCCTGATCCTCCTTGCCTCCACTGCCTGAGTGCTAGGATCACAGGTGTGCATCACCACACCAAGTTTATGTGTGCTGAGGATCAAGCCCAAGGCTTTGTGAATGCTAGCCAAGCACTCTTCCAGTTGAGCTACATCTCCAGCCCTATTGCTGTTGTTTTCTGTATATTCAGCTTGGTTGTTCCTATAATAGGATTTCTTTGTTTTTGAACTGAGGCCATAATAAACTGACATGTTTCTGTTTGTTTATTGTGTGTGTGTGTGTGTGTGTGTTTGCACATGCATGCATGCATGCATAGATTCTGGATGAGGTAGAGAAGAGAAGAGAAATGTCTCCAGCTCTTGTCCACCCATTCATGCAAAGTGTCATGGAAGCTCCTTTCCCAGCTCCTGGACGCACCATTACAGTGAAGAGCTACCTCCCTGGGGCTGGAAATGGGGTAAGCTAGCTCATTCCAAAAAGATTTCATAACCATCCAAATGCAATCCTTCTACTATAGGCAGAGTTTCCAGAAGCCTATGGGGTGGGTGAGATTTTCCTTTTCCATGAATTGTGAATATTATTTATTCCCATATAGCATTGAAGAAACACTAAGTTATCTGAGAGATAGTGGAGCGTCAACCTGAGACATAAGAAATTTCCTGCCACATATTGATTGGGCCCCTCTGTAGTGACAATTTTAATCTTAAGAAATAACAATTATACATGTTATTGTCCAGTGGAATTATTTTACCAGAAATGTACAGCACAAACGTAAGCTTCTGGGATTTGGGGATTAGTGAAGGCAGCTTCATAAACTGTAGCAGACCCTCTTTTTTAGGCTAGTAAGAGTAATAGAATCCATTTCTGTCGTCATCAGGGTTGTTTTCCAATATCAGCTCTCCTGATTCAGATTCTTGTATTTCAGTCAATTGAACTCTGCCGACCACTAGATTCACGACTGGAGCATGTGGACTTTGAATGTCTTTTTAAATGCCTCAGTGTGTGTCATCTCCTCCGGGTGTGCGCCTCTCTCCTTTTGGAGCGGAGGGTCATTTTTGTTGCCAACAGCCTAAGGTAAGAAATAAATAAAGCATGTTACTTCATGCTGGTACTTCATACCTGCCCTTACTATTTTAAAAATTGGGCATATTAGAGCACTCTGTCAATTACCTAATGCTGTAATGACATGAATAATTCAAAGTGGCTTTGGGTTCCTATCAGCCTTAGACTCTAACAATGACTTTTGGGGTTGTACTCTGCTTCCTTTCTATGTGTATTTTTAGTTAACTGTTGATATAAATTGATACTGCAGGGCTTGGGAGATGGCTCCATAGGTAAGAGTGATTGCCGCACAAGCATGAGGGCCCAAGATTGCCCGAGTTTGATTCCCTAGTATCCACACTAAAAAACAAACAAACAAAAAATATTGGGGCATGGTCACACATGTCGGTAACCACTAGAGAATCACTGGGTCTCACCACCAAAAATGGCAGCTCTGGTGTCTCAAAGAAATAAGCAGATGAGTAATAGATGAAGATACCTGAGATTCTCCTCTGTCCTCCACACATGTGCACATGCATGGGGTGTGAGCATCCGCACACAAATGCAGATGCCACATACAAACTGCACACTACACACACATACTCTATACATATACACATGCCAAAAAAAATGATACTGCTAGGCAGGATCAGTGGTTCACACTTATCTCAGGTACTTTGGAAGCTGAGGCAAATGATCACTTGAACCCAGGAGTTTAAGGTCAGCCTAGGCAATATGGCGAGACCTCCCTCTAGCATGCGTGTGCTCTCTCTTCGTTCTCTCTCTCTCTTCCTGTCTCCCCTTGTAATTTTTGAAATAGTGTCTCATGTAGCCATGGCTGGCCTCAAACTCCCTTATATAGCCCAAAATGACCTTGAACTCCTAATCCTCCTACTACGTCCATCTCCCAAGTGCATCTTCCAAGTGCATCCAGGTTAGGGATGGCAGGGCTTTATGTATGATAGACAAGTACTCTCTACCAACTGAGAAAGCTCCATCTCTTTAGAAGAAAATTGATACTGAGCTCGAGAGATGGCTCATGGTTAAAGATGAGCAAAGTGGTGCATGCCTCTGGAGTTGTTTGCTGTGGCAAAAAGCCCTGGCTTCTCTGTCATTCTCTCTCTGCTTGCAAATAAACAAAAATATTTTTTTAAAAACTGATTCTGCATGGACACTAATGATAAATTGTGGGGAAGAACTGGATTGAGATGAAAATGTTAAAAATTAATATGTATTCATAGGGTTGTTAATCGGAGACTTACTAGCATCATCTTGTAATTCTTCATTATAGTATCTGAAATACTCATCATGTGCTGCTGTATGTGATGGCATTTGCTTTCTCCTCCTCCTAGCACCCTGTCAAAATGTGGCCATGCTGTGGTAGCTACACTGTATCCATTCACCTGGCAGCATACTTACATCCCAGTTCTGCCTGCATCTATGATTGACATTGTGTGCTCACCTACTCCATTCCTTATTGGAATCCTGTCTTGCTCCTTACCACAGCTCCAAGACCTGCCCATTGAAGAGGTAAGATGGAAGAAGATGGTGCCTCTGGAAGATACTAGCACATTAACAAATGAAACTAAGGCTTCTTTTAAGAGTGATAGAGTTGTTAATAGTATAACCATTGGCAATTCATTATAGTGATATTTTGATTTTTTTTTATTAAAGTGAGAACATGTTATAGTATAATGAATCCAAGGCCATCTTGACAATAGTGAACAATGGGCTCATTCTTGCATTGTTCAAAAGGGTGGCCAAACACAAATACTATTTTGGGTTTACAAAAAAAAGGTTTTTAAATATAGCATCCCTATAGATAAGTATCCTAAACAGTTGGTTGTGGCACTCATACCTTTAATCCCATCATTCAGGAGGCTGAGGTAGGAGGATTGCTAAGAGTTGGAGTGAGTTCCAGGTCATCCTGGGCTACAGTGAAATCCTACCTTGAAAAAAAAAGTGGCCTAAACAAACAAAATAAGCAGTTTAGTGAATTATTACCACAAAATGAATATTTATTTAGTACAGCATTGAAATAGAACTGAATTTTAAAGCAAAAAAATATCAGTACCAGCATCCTTGAAGTCCCCATCATACCTCTTAGTCTCTGATCCCTTCCTAATTCCCCACAAAAAAGTCACTGCTGGACTTGGGAGATGGGACAGCCATTAAGAGTACTTGCACATCTGTAGTCCCAGTCCTCAAGGTTGTGGGGCTGACATACAGCAGCTCGGGGTTGGGAGAGATCCTGTCTCAATGAAAGAAATACACACCAATGAGTGATTAAAGAAGGACCCTGCTGCTTTCCTCAGCCCTCTACATGTGGATGTGGATGTGTATACATGTTTGAATGTGTTTGGGCACATGTGTGTACATGCATGTGGAGCCAGAGGTTGACACCGGGTGTCTTCCTTTATGGCTCTTCACATTTACTGAGGCAGAGTCTCTCACTTGAACCTAGAGATAACCTACTTGGCTAAGGGATCCCTGGTCTCTGCCTCCCCAGAGCGGGGGTTACAGGTGGGCCATAACATCTGCTTTTTTTCTTTTTTATTCTTGCATGCTTTTTTTAAAAGATGTTTTATGCATAAAGGTCTGGCTTTGTTGTTGTTGTTGTTATTTTTATTGGCTTTTTAAAAAAAGACACTTTATGCATCCCAGGCTGGCTTTGTTGTTGTTATTTTTATTGGCTTTTTTTAAAAAAGACACTTTATGTATCCCAGGCTGGCTTTGAGCTTGCTATGTAGCCAAACATGACCCTGAATTCCTGATTTCCTGATCTTCCTACCCTTAAGTGCTGGGATTACAGGACTGAGTTTCACTCCTGGTTTTATGTGGTGCTGGGAATGGAACCCAGGGCTTTGTATGCATATTAGGGAAGCACTCTATGGAAGCAGCTCCATTTCCAGCCCCTGATGGATTAACCTCTAAACTGGCTACAACTTTGAGTGAAATTTGTTTGAAACTTCACATTGTCTAAAAGAATCAAAACACCTGTCCTGACCTGGCAGTGCTTAATGTATCTGTGAGTGTCTCTGGCTGAACCTGCCCTTCTCCTTTATTCCACAGGTTCTGATAGTTGACCTCTGTGCAGACAAGTTCTTACAGGAGGTGAGTAACAAAGGAGGTGATTATATAATGTTTGGGCACATAGTTCTCTCTGTAGATAATTGGAAAGAAAATATGTGAAAGTACTTAGAGAAGATGAGTCAGGCAAAACTTTCAATTCATACCTATTACACTTGACTTGATACCGTAGCCAATCATACAAGACTGACCTGAAAATTTTGGCTTGAGTTTATAGATGTTTATCCCAAAGAAGGAAGGAGGAATCTGAATAAATGTAATTCTCAAAAGAAGTACCCATCCCTTCAATCCCTGATGGGTTAACATATAAGCCTCTAACTTAATTAAACTTAAGAGTATTTATTGGTGTGGAGATGTAGCTAGATGGAAGAGCACTTGTCTAGAATGCATACGCTCCAGTGTCCAGTCTCCACACCACAAAAAGACAAGGGAAAAGCACTTACTGGGTGAGGCAGTCAGGATCCAAAAATAGGAAGACACAGTCGTACAGACTAAGGGCAGTGGCCTATAAAAGTTTTAGAAGTGGTATAATGGAAATTTGAAAATGGTATACTGGGGCAAAAGGTAGTCTTTTTTTTTTTTTTTCGAGGTAGGGTCTCACTCTAGTCCAGGCTGACCTGGAATTCACTATGTAGTCTCAGGGTGGCCTTGAACTCACGGCAATCCTCCTACCTCTGCCTCCCAAGTGCTGGGATTAAAGGCATGCGCCACCACACCCCGCTAAAAGGTAGTCATTTCTTTTTCTTAAATATTTATTTGAGAGAGAGGGGGGGGAGGGAGGGAGGGAGGGAGGGAGAATGGGCATGCCAGGGCCTCCAGCCATTGTAAATGAACTCTAGACACATGCGCCATCTTGTGTATCTGGCTTTATATGGGCACTGGGGAATCGAGTTTGGGTCCTTCTGCAATGCAGTCAAATGCCTTAACCGCTAAGCCATCTCTTCAGCCCAAAGGTAGTCATTTCTAATGGATGTTGAAGAGAAAAGGAAGAATTTGCTTTCTCAGAGCAGCCTTTGAATATTAACTGCACTGCACATAGGGTTGTAAGCACTGAAATTACAATGAAAAGAACTAAGTTTCCCAGGATTTTGTCTGTTTACAAACAAAAGTTTGCCCATCACATTTGAACTACCATTTATTTGGGGGTGACCTTAGAGATAAAGAATAATATTTTTAGGTAAGAGATTTGGAAGAAAAGTACCAGAAATTATGTGTTGGTGCACATCTTTAATCCCAGAACTTGGGAGGTATAGGTAGGAGGATCGCCATGAGAAAGGGAGAGAGCAACTATGGGTGTGCCAGGGCCTCTTGCTGCTGGAAATGAACTCCAGACTTATGCACACCACTTTTTTTTTTTTTGAGGTAGTATCTCCCTCTAGTCCAGGCTGACCTAGAACTCACTATGTAGTCTTAGGGTGGCCTTGAACTCATGGTGATTCTCCTACCTCTGCCTCCCGAGTGCTGGGACTAAAGGTGTGCGCCACTTTTTACATCTGAGTTTATGTGGGTACTGGGCAATTGAACCTCGGCTAGCAGGCTTTGTAAGCAAGTGTGCCCTTAACTGCCAAACCATCTTTCCAGCCTCACAAACTGATTCTTTTTTTTTATTATTTTATTTATTTGTAAGCATAGAGAGACAGAAGAGAGAGATAGAGAGGGCACGAGAAAGTATGAGAGAAAGGGTTGCCACTGCAAACAAATTCTAGATGCATGCACCACTTTGTGCATCTGGCTTTACGTGGGTATTGGAGAATCAAACTCATGTCCTTCTGCTTTGCAGTCAAATGCCTTAACCACTAAGCCATCTCTCTAGCCCCCACAAACTGATTCTTGAGCCACATATATACAAAATCACCCGTGGAATCTGGGGGATGGGGAGGGAGTTAATGAATACATGTTTAAGACTTTCTCTTTCCATTAAACTCATATAGCTTCTCAATTTTTTCTTTCAAGGTATCTGATGAGGATGAAATTCTGCCACCTAAACTTCAAGCTGCCTTGTTGCAAATTTTAGAAGAGAGGAATGAAATCTTGGCTCAGGAACGGAGTTTTTCACAAGGTCTGAGCATATAGGCTGAGGACTTAAGGTTAAGAATTTGCAACACTCTGCTAAAGGATTACAAGCACAATGCTAGGTTGTTCCTTTCTGATCCTCAGTATGCCTGGCCCTCCCTCTAGTTCAGGATCTTAGCTAACAATTGTATTTATAGAATGTGCTTCCCCCAGATAACCACATGACTCTTGTCCTTTCTTCCTATAGGTCCGTGCTCATATGTCATTTTCTCATTGATTTCTTCCTGACTGTCCTGTCCTCACATGCTGGCTTCTTCCCCTTGCTTTTTCTTCTTTGGCTCTTACACCATCTGGTGTTCCCAGAGAGTAATGATTTCACTTTGCTTTCTATTGCCTGTACTTAAATAGTATGTAGGTGTTGAGTATTTGTTGATTAAATGAGCCAATAATATTTATTGGGTACTTATTCTATACCAATCCTTACACCAAGTATTTAGTATACATTTTATTTTATCCTTATAAAATATCCTTTTATCAAGCAGGTGCCATTATTGATATTTCACAAATGAAAAAAATGTGACTATTTGCTGATGAGGAATATTAGAGAAGGAATTAGAATTAGAGGAATAATAAGGTTTCATTTTGCTGAGCATACCTGAAGGAAGATCCTGATTTTAAGATGCATATGTGTGTGTGTGTGTGTGTGTGTGTGTGTGCGTGCGTGCGTGCGTGTAGAGGGAAGGCGAGAAGGGAGAAAGTAAGAGCAGATGGAGAAGTAGGAGAAAAAAAATCAAGCAAGTGTATATGCAAAATGGGGGGGAGAGACATTAAAAAGAAAGGGAAAAACCCAACAGTGTGATTCTGAAGAAGCCGAGTGAAGAAGGAAAGTAAACAATCATAGCTCATTTTCAATTCTAATTCTCTTTTAAACCCTCTCTGGCCCCATTTTCTTACTCCACATTCCACTAAATCTGCTGTTACCAAGGCTCTCGAAGCCCAGCTACATAGTGAGAACCTGCCTCATAAAGAAAAATGAATCATTGCTGGGCATGGTGGCATACACCTTTAATCCCAGCACTGGGGATGCTGAGGTAGGAGGATCATTGTGAATTCAAGCCCAGCCTGGGATTACACAGTGAATGCCTGGGCTAGAGCGAGACCCTACCTCGAAAAACAAAAAACAAAACAAAAAGGAAAAGGAATAAGATGGAAGGATTTGCTCTATTATACACCAAGATTTATTATAGAGTCATAGTTTTGACGCAGAAATAGAGCGCTGGAAAGACCTAGGAAGTGCATACATACGGAAGCTTCTGTATCTGCATTGGCATTGTATGCTGGTGAGAAAAAGGATTTAATAAATAGTTGGTCTTCCATTTGAAAAGGAATGAATGCAGAGCTGTACCTCATGGTACAACTAAAGTTAATAACAGTGAGTATAAAGATGATAAAAAATGGTAAAAACAAAGCTTTTAAAAGTATTTTAAAAAGAGAATGTTTTCTGTCCTTAAATGAAATCTGAGTTGGTGCTGTATCTCGGTGTAAACATGTGTGCTTAGCTTGCTCATACAGGCATCATACTCGAGAGAATCTTTCTCACATGATCATTAAGAAACAAGAAAAATAATTTTCATGGTCGCACTGTGTGTGACAGCACGAACCAAAAGCAATTTCAATGTGCACCAACAGGAAAATAGAGCATTACATACCAGTGTTAAACAGGGCATGGTGGCACATGTTTGTAACCACAGCACTCAGGAAGTGGACCACAGGAGTGTAAGTGCAAGGCTGGGCTACACACAGACCCTGTCCCAAATGAACTGAATAAAGCAGCCGCTGAAGAAGAATACAAAGTCTTATATTCAAAGACAATGCATTCATGGATAGGGAAACTAATGTTAAGCAAGGATATAGTAAGATTCCAAATAATGGCCACAGTCTGATGAAGTATAGTACAGTACATATATAGCACTTGCCTAGCCTATAGGAGACACTAGGTTCAATCCTTAGCACCAAAGAACCATTTCACAGGGAGCTTCAGAACTAGTAATAGCCTGTTATAGGGTAAGTATTTGAGTGTTCATTTCATCATTGACCTCTTGAAACATTTTTAAAGTAAAGAATGAGTAAGATTATATACTTTCAAATAGAAACAAAGAAAAGTTATAGAGAAACATAATTTTTTAAAGGGGGCATTAGACGCAAGAAAGCTGATAAAATAAGTATAGAGAACTCTTTTTAGAAACTGCAAAAAAAGAGAAATGGGCAGTAGCTACAGGGCCTGGGGTCGTGGACAGAATATTAAAGCTACATGTATGCATGATGAGCCGCAGGTTTTCAACTGCAGAAGCAAAGAGTCAAAACAAAATAAATGAAAACCTAGATGAGCCAGGCATGGTGGCACACGCCTTTAATCCCAGCACTCGGGAGGCAGAGGTAGGAGGATTGCCGTGAGTTCAAGGCCACCCTGAGACTACCTAGTGAATTCCAGGTCAGCCTGGACTAGAGCGAGACCCTACCTCGAAAAACCAAAAAAAAGAAAACCTAGATGAGATCCAAACCGGAAGACAGGAAGAAACCTCAGAGATCACCTAATAATCCCTCCTTGCTGCACAAGTATGGGCAAGCGAGGAGAGGATAGACAGGCCAAGGGAGGTGAGAGAGCCTCATTACTACATAGCTGTTATGGTAGAGCTCTTACCCTCCATTCTTTTTTCTTTTATTGTCCATAATGAGTTACATATTTAATGGGCAAACAGTGAATTGTTATCCCCAGTTCCCCAATGTCCCTCTTCCCCATCCCCAATCAGCTGGATATCCTCCTCCGTGGGCAGTCTGGATCAGTCCTTGGGGCTGGGGGACCATGGATAGCCTAGGAGTCAGCCCGGTACCACCAGCCCTAATGTGTTGTTA
>PVHP010002234.1:0-27627 GCA_004024765.1 Zapus hudsonius | reverse complement strand
CATCCCATCATTCTCTGCAGGGTTCCATATGGATCCTCCACGGTATGTCTGGGGTGGCTCATCTCTTGTCAGGATGTTAGCTTTTGGCCTGCAATTCGTTGGTAGGGTTGGATGGGCCATAGCTCTCTTGCTGCATTCTGAAAGATACAAACAGAATCTCCATCGGAGAGTGAGATCAGTATAGGTTAACTGAGATACACATTTCTGAATTAGCTAGATTCTATTTTTAATAGCCTCTCCTTCAATCGCTCGCATAGTGCATATCTCATTGGGGGCCCAAGTCTGGCTTCCAGTGCATATTGCCCTAATTCCCCAGTTCCAGTTAAGGGCTCTCCCTCACTAAATGGAATATTTGGCCGAATTTAAAAGCTGTTGATTGCCTCCCCCAGGCTTTGGCTCCTCCATTGCACAAGTGCTCTTTTCTTGGTTTGCTGTTCTTTCCCAGTAGGAAGTGTAGGTAAGCCTACTCATGGCAGCAGACTGTGTTTCATGCCAGTGGTCTCTGTTTGCTCCAACTGTCGTTGACCAGCTTCCCCTGGCAGCTTATGCAGTGCCTTCCAACACTACATTGACTACCATCTGGGGGCTGGATACCATTCTGGACCTCGAAGGGTCTCTTGATGCTGGTAGATGGCTTTCTGTGGTTTCTTGAGCAACAGGGTTTTGCCTTAGGCCGGGGGAGGGCATTCAAGAGCCTTGACAGAATCTTGTCTTGTTTTGGGGACCTCATGGGCCACTTTGGTCAACAGCTCAGTGAGGGAAGGAACCAGTGGCTGGGACCAGGGGTTGTCAGACTGATCAATTATTCACAGGCTTAGACTCTCTCCCCTACTACTCATGGCCCCTCTTGCCAGATGACACCCACTACTTGCTCAATAGGTTACAGTGTGTTCATATTTTATGATTTTGAAGCCATTTTGGTTTAGCCTCATACTTAAGCTATTCCCCTCCCCCCATCCCTTTCCCCTCATTCATAACATCTCACTTCTTTCTACTAGTCTGTGTAGACTTTACAGTTAGCCTGGTTAAGGACCGCATATGAGGGAGAATATGCGGTGTTCAGCTCTCTGTTCTTTTGAGAGATCGCTTAGTAGGATCTGCTCCAAGTCAGACCATTTTTCTCTAAATTTCGATATGTCATTTTTCCTTTCAGCTGAGTAAAATTCTATCGTGTAAATATACCATAGTTTTGTTATCCATTCCTCCATGGAGGGGCATTTTGGTTGATTCCAATTCTTGGTTATTATGAATTGAGCTGCTATAAACATAGTTACACAAATGTCTTTATCCTGAGATGTGACATCTTGCAGGTAGATGCCTAGTAGATTGATAGCTGGGTCCATTGGTAGCTCTATGTCCATTCTGTTGAGGAGTCTCCACAGTGCTTTCCAAAGCAGTTGAACAAGCTTGCAATCCCACCAGAAGTGAATGAGGGTTCCTTTTTCCCTGCATTCTCGACAGCAATTATTGTTGTTGGTTTTCTTTATGATTGCCATTCTGACTGGAGTAAGGTGGAATCTCACTGTGATTTTTATTTGCATTTCCCTGATACGTAAGGCTGCTGAGCACTTTCTCATGTGAGTAAAGGCCATATGTGTTTCTTCCTCTGTGAATTCTCTGTTGAGATCAGTGCCCCATTTTGTGAGGGGGCAGTTTGAGTTTTATTAATTTTTTTGATTTCTGTGTAGGTTCTGCAAATTAGACCTCTGTCTGAATTATAGCTGGCAAAAATCATCTCCCAGTTTGATGGGGGTCTATTGGCTCTGAGTATGGTGTTTATCGATATAGAAGCTTTTGAGCCTGACCAGGTCCCATTTAACCCTCTATTCTTAACTTCAAGATGAGGGTAGAACATCCAGAGACATTGTGACTTGGGTAGAAGACTTTGGATATGGAAGGAAAGGAATATCATATGAATCTGAGATTTCAGCCTGGGACTGAAAGGCAATGTAATAGTATACTGTAGTGTTTAGAAATCCTCTGACTTGGGGTCTTGGGATATAGCTAAGTGACTGAAAAAAATCACTTGGGAGTCCATTTACTAAATAGGATGAGCTTGAAAAACTTCTTTGACCATTTGGAACTTCAGTTTTGTCACGTAAAGAGAACCAATAACTCCTATCTTATTGTATTTGTGAAAAGCCTATGATACAGTGCCTAATGTGTCTTTAATACTCAATAAATTACTACTTTATGGAATATCATGGTGCATTATGAGAGGAGAAAGTTGAAGGAAATTGATTTATGGGGAAATGTTTTGGGTTTAGATGTCTCTTATGTTAGTTGGCTTTAGCCTACCAAATTCCAAAAAGGATTGATCAGGTGACTTGTAGACAGTGAAATTTATGTGCTAATGGGACAGCCAGGTAGGTGATGATCACCCATAAACAGCCTGGACTTTTTTTTTTTGGTTTTTTGAGGTAGGATCTCGCTCTAGTCCAGACTGACCTGGAATTTACTATGTAGTCTCAGGGTGGCCTTGAACTCACGGCTATCCTCCTACCTCTGCCTCCTGAGTGCTGGGATTAAAGGGATGTGGCCAGCCTGGACTTTTTTTTTTGGGGGGGGGGTTTCCGAGGTAGGGTCTCACTCTAGTCCAGGCTCACCTAAGCCTGGACTTTTTAAGACAAGGAATGTTAAGAGAAAGAAGTTGTCTGAGGACCATACTCTGGAAGAAGATGAAGCAGTAAATACTTGGTCATAAAGCAGGACCAGAATCAGAAAAGCAGAACACCCAGTTGTGGGAAGCGAGACGTGAAACTCAGAATTTAAAGGAGGGCAGAAAGAGCAATAGGTGCCATTTGGTTGTTTCTCACTGGTGGCTTTTGAAAGAATAGTGCTTGAAATCACAGGTGTGCCATGGAGGCTGGAATCCAGAGGTGGTGGAGGGGCTGGAAATGAAGGTAGGGATAGAAGCCACTTGCTTCTTGAATGTCATGGACTTTGAAGCAGCTATGGATGCGCATTCCCAAGTTCATTCACATAACTTCCATAACTAGAGTCACATGTACAAAACTTAGATTTTTATTTCTTTTGTTTTGCAACCACATGTACTAAACTTGGATTTTTTTTCTTTTGTTTTGCAACAGATGTAACACTCAGTTCTCTAGTATCTGAAGCATTTGTAAGGTTTTTTGTGGAACTCGTAGGACATTATTCTTTGAACATGACTGTCACAGAGCGTGGTGAGCGTGTATTCCAGAGAGAGCCATTCCGCAAGTCCCACACCTCCCGAAGTGTACGCCACTTCTTAGATCTCTTCATGGAGACTCAGATGTTTGCGGGATTTATCCAGGACCGAGAGCTGCGGAAAAGTGGGGTCAAAGGTCAGTTCTGTCATAAAGTTCTCCTTTTTTGTTTAGCTAATACAACACAAACAAAAAATGTAACCGGAGCTGGGCGTGTTGGCGCACGCCTTTAATCCCAGCACTTGGGAGGCAGAGGTAGGAGGATCATCATGAGTTCAAGGCCACCCTGAGACTACAGTGAATTCCAGGTCAGCCTGGGCTAGAGTGAGACCCTACCTCGACAACCCAAAAAAAAAAAAAAATGTAACCGTGCAAGGGTTCAAAATCTGAATGATTGTGGGAATTATTTTGCAATATTATTTTAACCATTGAAATAATAAACTGGCAATAGGAACAGTCCTTGAGGCTTGGTGTGGTGGTGCACACCTTTAATCTCAGTAGGAAGCAGAGCTAGGAGGATCCCTGTGAGTTCCAGGCCAGCCTGGGCAGAGTGAGACCCTACCTGGAGAAAACAAACTACACAGACCAGTCCTGGGCTGGGAGTATAGCTTGTGGTAAAGAACTTTCCCTACATTCTACCTCCAGCCCTCTGAGACTGGGGGAGGGGGAGAAATGAGAGAGGGATGGAGGGGAGAAAGAGAAACAGTATTATTTAATTAATTTCCAGGCTTGAGTGTTGGACAGTTTCACCAATGTATTTTCTTCCTAGGTTTGTTTGAGGTCCGGGCTCTCCAATATTTGGAAACAATTCCCGAATCGGAGCCCAGTGGGGTGAATAGAATTTTGAGGAGTCTCGGTGAGTTTCATGTTTTCATCCCTTGGCTGAAGGGCTGGAAAGATTGCTCAGTAGTTAAAGGTGTTTGCTTACAAAGCCTGACAGTCTAGGTTCAATTCCACAGTGCCTCTCTCTCTCTCTCTCTCTCTCTCTCTCTCTCTCTCTCTCTCTCCTTCTTCTCCCTCCCCCTCTCTCCCTCTACTTTCAAATAGATATTTTTAAAAATTGTGGCTGAAAAAGCTTTGTAGTAAGAAATCCTCATCCCAAAGGCTTTATTATATCAGCAAATGTTACTTAAAGGGCTGATTAGAAACCATGACCCTAGTTCCAAAGTGTTTTGGAAACATATGTTAGAGGCTGGGCTTCCCATCAGAGTGGTCTATGTGGGTGTCCCTCAGGTAATGCACCCTGAGTTTTCAAACCATTAAGGTGTGTTTCCATGTGATTAGTGATCTTTTCTAGGTTATGTCCTTTGGAGGACTCTAGAATATTGGTGGCACATATTTAAGCATGCAAATTTTATTTTAGGGTGTCCACAGATCATCTAAAACCCACCCAGAGAGGAACTTTGAGGCAGAGGATATCCATAGTTGTTACTTCATAAACAGTTTTTATGATTTTTTTAATCATTGTTAATTATCTGATATATGAGAGAACAGCAGTGTGACTAGCCCAAACCATGATGAACTTATACTCATGTATTTATACTTGTCTAATATGTACTTCTAATTAGCCCCTGTCCTTAAGTAGCAGAAATACCAGGGCCAATTATGCCTCAGGCTATTTTTTTTTCATTCCTTGAGGTTAGAATAGCTCAGATCATAATATCCATGGAGCTTTAAAAAAAAATCCTTCTGAGCATCAAGAAATCTCTGGATAGTAAACCAGATAATTTTGACCTGCAGTCAGAGTTGAAAAACCACTGGATTAGATTATGTCTTGAGTTCTTTTCTGCCTCTACAATTAGACACTTGTGAGCTTTTTGGTGGTTAGCGCATCAACTGACAGCTTGATGTGTCAGCTTTCTATTATTGCAACAAAATACCTGAAAAGACTTTTAAAAAGGGGATTTGGGCTTACAATTTTGGAAGTTTCAGTCCATGGTTGGTTGGCCCTGTTGTTTTGGAGCCTGTGACAAAGGCAGCAGCAAGGCGAGTGTGGGTAATTGAGGAAACTGGTCACAAGCTGGGGGACACTTCAAACAATAGCACTTGAGATGGCAGAGTAACTCTTGACCTGTTGTGAATGACTAGGGTGTTAACCCTTGCCTCGAGTAATGAACACTAGATGAAATCACATTGAGAACCCATTCTTCCTCCTCTTTCAGGAAATAAAATGAAATTTCTACAGAAGAAATGAAATCTTTGTCTCCATCCTAAGTAAAACTGAAAGTGCCAAAGACAATTTTTCCCAGGGTCAAGATGCCTTTGAAGTATTCTACAAAATCCTTGAAATTTGACAAGGTCAAGGAGAAAGGCTGTCAGAGAAGGATTCTCTAGTCACTGGAGACCAATGGGAGTGGTCTGGAACTGAGGCTCTTTCATTCTGCCTCCAACTTTTGCACAGTGGCCTTGTCTGTGGTCATTAGCTCATCCTCTGTGTTTGTACCTAGTCTATGAAGGCAGTTGTTGTTTACAAAGGAAAGACTTGTTGGTGTTGCATCTAAATGACAACTCAAAGATGAGTTGAGAGAATTCTGAGTTTTAGGTACTAGAGAGACACCATAAAGTGGAGAACGCCAGCCTTCTACCTGATTCTCATTGAAATATCAGGCTGCCTTAACCTCATGCACTGTTTGAACTTAGAAACTCCACTATGCTCACTCTATGTATGTCCTAATTTTTTAAATATATATAATGTCCTATCTAGGTGAAAGTCACTTATGCTAGTAAGTACTTAATAAAAGCAGACATCTTGCAGCTTCTCCACTGTGTGGGTGGTACTTGAGTAGCTTGTTTGTCACATGCCACTATTAAGCTTTTTGGCATCTCGCCAATACGGGCATGCGCAAGAGAAGTACCTGTTGCATTGTATGTAGTCTATGTAATAATGAGTGTCATCATACTCTAGTCAAATTCATGAGGTATTTCTAGTTCTAGTTTTATTTTTACAAGGAACTAGAATTCAGAGAAACTAAATAATTTGGCCAGTTATTCAATTCAGATAGAAATAAGCCTAGACTTTTTATTTATGAACACAGTCCTACATACGGAGATTTGAACTGTATAGCATTATAACTTTTTAAAAAGTTTTCCATTAAGTGTCTCAGAGCTGCCTCTCAGCTCTGAGGATAAGGGACATTAAGCTATGGTGTCTAGATGAGGCACTGTTGTTTTTTAAGCTGTTTTTGTTTTTCTGGTGCTGGGAATAGGTCCCAGAACTTCCAGTGTGCTCTACCACATGATTCTTTTAAAATTGCTGGAAGCTTTGGTTCTAGTTAGATTCAGTATAAACATTTCTAGAGCCTAAACCACTTAATCTTAAGGCTAGTGACTGGATAAAGGAATCTGTCAGTGATGGTGCAATTTTTGTTGATACACGTTATAGCAAATATCAGTTGTTTTCTCGCAACTTTTGCTCATAGCTTTACCTGGCATAAAATATTTATTCAGACTTCCAAAGCATTGTAAGTTGTATTGTGATAAAACTTACTGACTTGTACAGTATTGTCATTAACCCAGTCAAATGTGTTTCAGTGATTCTGAAGCAGACACCACTTAAGACTGGTACTGGGTAACATACTTCCTAGATGTTGGTCCAGGGAAAAGAACTGAGCCTATGTCTTAAAATGTCGATGCAGCTTACCCCATTGGGGCTCGCCCTTTGGTCTCTCCCTACACTCCAGCCCGGAGGGAACTAGTAATCAGTTATTTATAAACCAGAGATAGAAGGGTTTCCTGTGGTTGGTCTCTGCTCATTCTCTGCAAGGATACTCTGCTTTGGGGATGAGTCTTACCTTATTCCTAGTCTTGAAGCTGCTTCCTTTTCTTAGATTTGTTGTATTTTGGTTTTGTACAGTATTGTGAATTCTGGACATGTTTGCAAAAGAATTATGATTTCTATAAAATGTTTACAGATCTTTTAATGAATAAAGAACCATTAAAAAATTTAAAAACAGATCTCTTGTAGACTTTTAAAGAAAACTGCATTTCCTTCGCTTATATCTAGAGGTAGCGCATTTACCTAAGAGTAAATTAAAAATGCAAACCAGGCCCATGTTAGAGTAACCAGTCTTAGTAATGCGTCTAACATTTCCAGTCTCTAGGCAGATAGGCACACTAAACAGGATATATAGACCTACCATCTTTTTTACATTCACCCTCTCGGCCTGAAGGACCCACTTGACATCTCAGGCAGCCGAGCAGTGATATGCAACTAGAGGGGGGAGAGAGGAGGGAGACAAAAAAAAATGAATGGGCACACCAGGGCCTCCTGTCACGGCAAATGAACTCCAGGCGCATGCACCACTGTGTGCCTCTGGCTTTACGTGGGTGCTGGGGACTCGAACCCGGGGCTTCAGGCTTTGCAAGTGAAGTGGAAAAGTAAGCATTTCCTTGGAGACCAGAGCCCGCAGCGAAAGGCAGTGCGGATGCAGGAGGGCCGTGCGCGAAGCACCATGGGAGGGAGAGCGCGGAAGGTGGACGCGTCCAGACGCTCGGGTCAGCTCCTAAGGGAGACAAGCAGCCTAGCAGGAGACCGGAAGTTGGCATTTAAGGCCGACCTTAGGACGTCCTCGAGTGACGTCACGTCCGCCCCCAACAAACTAGCCCAGAAGGTCCTGGCCGCCGAGCCAGTGCGCTTTCAGAATCTGCAACTGAGCATGCGCCCACGCCGACGTGCGGATGACGTGGGTTTCCAGAGGGCCCGGCGCAGGCGCAGGTCAAGGCGACGGCGCCTGCGCAGAATCCGGAGCCGCGGGCGAGGCTGAGGTCCAGCGATGGCGGGCACGGGCCTGGTCGCGGGGGAGGTGGTGGTGGACGCGCTGCCGTATTTCGACCAGGGCTACGAGGCGCCCGGCGTGCGGGAGGCGGTGAGTGCGGGCCGAGTGGAGCCCCGGGGAGCCCTGCCTCTGCCCGGCCCCGAGCCCTGGGGAGCCCTGCCTGGGCCTCTGCATGACCCGACCCCGAGCCCCGGGAAGCCCTGCCTCTGCCTGTCCCGAGCTCGGGGAGCCCTGCCTCTGCCCGGCCCCGAGCCCCCGGGGAGCCCTGCCTCTGCCTGTCCCGAACCCGAGCCCCGGGAAGCCCTGCCTCTGCCCGGCCCGACCCAGGCCCTGTTCTCTCCACAGGCTGCTGCGCTGGTGGAGGAGGAAACCCGCAGGTACAGGCCCACCAAGAACTACCTGAGCTACCTGACAGCCCCGGATTATTCTGCCTTTGAAGTAAGTGTGATGTACCAGGGAAGATTCTCGATCTAGAATTGAGGGCTTCATGTAGAAATCAGTCCTGTATTTCATCTTTGTTTGCTACCATTTACATGCGCTGGAGGTAGATAAGCAGTGTGTCCACACAGCCACCTAAGCCTTCTCCAGGGTTCGCATTCCAAAAAGCAGAGAAAAAAATTTGGGGCCCCATGAAGTGTCATTACAAACATTTGTGAGAGATATATATATATGCTTCTCAGAGGGATCCTCTATTCTCTTAAATTACACCCTACAACAAGCCATCTAAGTTCTTTAATAAATGTGAGATTAATTATGTGATCTTTTTAGAACCACTGGAGGGCATCGTTTATACCAGAGCCCCAAAACTAAATGTATGCAAATACCTGGACAAACCATATCTAACTGCATATACCATTTGAAATTTTTGACCTAGAAGACCTACGAATGCACCCAAGATACTAGCTAGCCAGATAAAATGTAAAATACCATTTCTAAATTAATATATTCTGTTACAGCATTTCAGTCCATACATACATAGCATTTGTCCCCCTTTTTGCATGTAACTAAACAGATGATGTTATTAAAAGGCAGTACAGGGCTGGAGAGATGGCTTAGCGGTTAGGGCACTTGCCTCCAGTGCCTAAGGCCCCAAGTTCAATTCCCCAGGACCCACATAAGCCAGACCCACAAGGTGGTGGCCCTGGTGCATTCTCTCTCTCTTTCTCTCTCTCTCTCTCTCTGTATCTCTCTGCTTGAAAATGAATAAATAAAATTTTTTTTAAAAAAGTTTTAAAAAAAAAAAAGGCAGTACACTTAGTTGTTGCTTGGCAACTGAGATACTTGTAACTAGTCAGTTTCATTATTGCATCCATATAATATTCAGTACCACAGTTTGGTCACTCCAGGTACCTCCTGTTACATTCGGGGAGGTAAAAGACATACATGCTGCTGCTTCTGGCAGTGTGGGTTTTTTTTTTTGTTGTTGTTGTTTTTTGAGGTAGGGTCTCTCTGGTCCAGGCTGACCTGCTCCAGATACATGCATTACTCTGGGCATCTGACTTTACATGGGTACTAGGAAATCGAACCTGGACCATTAGGCTTTGCAAGCAAAGCTCTTTTAACCACTGAACCATCTCTACAGCCCCTGTTTTAGTATTTTTGAGACAGGGCCTCCCTCCGTAGCCCAGGCTAGCCTGGAACTCACTGGTCTTGAACTTGCAGCATTCCTCTGGCTCAGCCTCCTAAATGTGAGCCACCATGCCCGATTTTCAATGTAAGTTTTACTTTGTTTTGCTTTGTTAAGGCAGTGTCTCATGTAGCCCAAACTACCCTTAAACGTGCATATATACACATGCATACACACAAGTTGCTATTTGAAAGCTCGGTGTGGTAGCTCACTCTGTGCCAAAGGATTGCTACAAGTTTGATTACATCTGGGACTACATAGTGAGAACTGTCGCAAAAAAAATCATTAAGTACGGTCTGGGAAGGTGGCTCAGTGGTGAAGACTCTTGGTTGCAAAGCCTGTCGACCTGAGTTCACTTCCTCCCAGCACACATGAAAGCTGCACGCAAAGTGGGGCATGCTGTGACAATGAGAGGTGAGGCCAGGACCAGCTAGACTAGCTATTTTTGATTGCTTACAGTGGCAAGAGACTCGAGGTAGAAGCAGCACACAGACACGTAAGGTTCTTTGGCCTCCACGCGTATGCTTATACACACACATAATAATTTGAAATTTCAAATTAATTTTGGCTTGGAATTAGAACAGAATTTCCAACATTTTCTAAGATGGCCCTAAGCATGCTCCTGCTTGCTTTTTTTTTTTTTTTTTTTGGTGGTAGGGTCTTCTAGTCCATGCTGACCTGGAATTCACTATGTAGTCTCAAGGTGGCCTTGAACTCACAGCAATCCTCCTACCTCTGCCTCCCGAGTGCTGGGATTAAAGGCGTGCACCACCACGCCTAGCTCGTGCTCCTGCCATTTTGTATTGTGTTTATGCCAGGCCATGCTCCCATCATTGACTATTACAAAATACAATGTCATTTACCTCCGAAAAGCACTGAAGATGCTCTACACCCTACAGTATCAGATATCCAGCTAAAATTTACTTGTCTGTATGTGTATGTGTGTGTGTGTGTGTGTGTGTGTGTGTGGTCAAGGCAGGGTCTCACTCTAGCCCAGGCTGACCTGGTATTCTCTCTGTAGTCTCAGGGTGGCCTTGAACTCACAGTGATCCTCCTACCTACCTCTGCCTCCCGAGTTTTAAATGTGCCTTTGTGCACATATATGTGTGTGTATGGGTACACCAGAGTCACTTGCTGCTGCAAATGAATGTCACATGCTTGTACTACATTTTGCATCTGGCTCTACATGGGTGCTGGAGAATTGCACCCAGGACAAGTAGGCTTTGCAAGCAAGTGCTTTTAACCACTGAGCCATCTTCTCTGTATCCCAGGGT
Organism: Zapus hudsonius; assembly: GCA_004024765.1. Lineage (NCBI taxonomy): Eukaryota > Metazoa > Chordata > Mammalia > Rodentia > Dipodidae > Zapus > Zapus hudsonius. The sequence continues at coordinate 16,763 of PVHP010002234.1, read as the reverse complement.
TATGTAAAGTTTTCTCAGGCTGAAGGAAGCCACAATTTGAAACAGTTCAAGTTCTAGCTTGGCACACAATAGGTATCTAAAAGTGTCTCATTAACTGTATGAAGAGCTTCTGAGCTGTTACTTAGTGAATGTTTGCTGTGAGCCCAGCAAGAACTCTTGATGGCTTATCTGTGAGTGCTGGTTCAATCTTGGGGGAGAATTGAGCTAAACTTCCAGGTATGTATGTGACTGGCCATGTGCGGTAGGAAAGGGGTCCCGGATGTGTTGCATGTCTGCATTTTGGTAGCTCCTTTCAGCTAGTGGATAGTTGTTACTCTTGTCACCTAGCATGCTCTTTTTTCTGTTGCTGTGTAAAGTAAGAAAGGGTTTGAATGTTGCATGTCTGCATTTTGGTAGCTTCTCTCGGCTGGTTGGTTGTTGTTACTTTCACCTAACATCTGATTCTCCACAGAGAACTAGATTGTGAGGAATTCATCGATAATCCCCCCCAAAAGGCTTTCTCTAATAAGATTCTTAATGTAAAACTTTTGAGTAGATATGTGGACTCTGAAAGCTGTGAGGTTTTTTTTTTTTTTTTTTTCAGAGTTGGGTTTTTTTTAAATTGTTGTTAATAAGTAGAAACTCTGTATGAACAAGTCATGTTCAATCCTGCCTCCAGTCCACTAAGGGCACTCCTCAGTAGGATTGCTGGAACACTCCATGGGATGAAGGGCTATGAATTGTGTAAACAGTAGACTGTGGGGGGGGGGTTGTTTGTTTGTTTTGAGGGGGGAATACCTCTGGGTATTTCCCCACCATAGTTCTTAATCTTTCCACCCCCTCTTTGGCAAAATTCTCTAAGCCATGGTGGCTGAGTTTTAAGTCTGCTTTACTGTTGAGCTCTTAAGAGTCTCTGGGTTTCTGCTTTGGATTGTTTCAAGTAACTTCCTTGTTTGTCTCCATTACCCTTGCATAGTTTGACTTGCTGTGGAAACAGCATTCTTGCTCACCTGGGCTCTAGATAATTTATTTGCAAACAGAGAGAGAGAATTGGCACACCAGGGCCTCTTGCCCCTGCAAATGAACGCCAGATGCAGACAAGCACCTTGACCCTGAGTTCTTTCCAGCCCTGAAAGCTGTGTTTTGGGGCGGGGGAGGGGGGACTGATTGGTTTGTTTTGCGTTTTTCGGTTTTGTTTTTGTTTTGTTTTGCTTTGCTTATTCCAGTGTGATTATTAGGACTATTGAAGGTGTCATAAAATTTAAATTATGTGGGATAAATATCACTATAAATGACTTTTTTTCTTGAGGTAGGGTCTCACTCTAGCCCAGGCTGACCTGTCACTCACTCTGTAGTCCCATGCTGCCTCTCTTTGGGATTAAAGGCATGTACCACCACACCCAGCAAAAACTATTTTAAGTAGTCCTTTCTACTCCGGTATGTAATGTGCAGAACAGAAATGTAATATGATATGACCCAGACATTGGCCCTGTACAGTGGTGGATGTGGTTGTAGCTCCATGTTTGTAAGACACTTCCCTAGAATGTGTGAGGCCTTGGCTTCAGTCTCCAACACAGCCAAAAGAAAAAAATGTCCTGTCCAGCTCTACCTCGGACCAATAAATGGGAGTACATGAGAGGGGTAAGATGTGACTGGGTTTAAAGTTGTTTTTCAGGAGTCTGTTTTTTCTGCTTTCTTTTCCTCTTACTTTGAAATAAACTTCATTTTAAACAACTGGGCTGGAGAGATGGCTCAGCGGTTAAGGCACTTGGCTCCAGTGCCTGAGGCCCCCGTTCAGTTCCCCAGGACCCACATAAGCCAGCCCCACTCAGTGGTGGCCCTGGTGCGCTCTCGCTCGCGCGCGCTCTCTCTCTCTCTCTCTCTCTCTCCCTCCCTCTCTCCCTCCCTCCCTCTCTCTCTCTCTCTCTCTCTCTCTCTCTCTCTCTCTCTCTCTCTCTCTCTCTCTCTGCTTGAAGATGAATGGATAGAATATTAAAAACAAAACAAAAATAGTTTTTATCAGGGATGGGGAGATAATGTGCTTGCTGTGCAAGTGTGAGTGCCTGAGCTTCGATCCCCAGAGCCCAGGTAAAGCTGTAGCAGTAATTAATGTCCATAATCTTACACATGTAAGGTCACAGGGGAGATGGGCAGGAGAATCACACACAAGCTCGTGGGCCAGCTATTTTGGCAAATGGCAGGTGAACAATGGAGATTCTGCCTAATCAAGGTAGAAGGCGGGGACTGACCCCCAAAGTTGCCCTGTGACCTCCACACATGCACATCCACACATGAACACACATACACTTCACACACATACCCATAAAAAAGCTCTTTAAAATTGTTTTCAAAGCTCCTCAGCTGATTGTCCTGTGCTCCTGAGACTGGAGACTGCTGATTTAGGGTTCATCTGTTACACTGAGCTCTGTGTACCCACTTCCTTCCCAGCCTAGGCCAAGAGTAGAAGTAAAGTATGGGCACATTCTTACAGCATTTACCCAGAAAAGAAGGGAGTGGAGGGACTGGCTCAATGGTAGAGCATTTGCTCAGCGTATGCAAAACCCTGTGGTCAAGCTCAAGCTTCGTTATAAAAATAAAATAAAAAAGAATTGGGGTAAAGAAAATGATCTATTATAATGTGCAATTAAAGTATAAAATAATTAAATGCATTAATTTCAGCTTGTTAGTATAGTATGATCTTGGTAATAATCCCTCCTCTTAATTTGTATATCAGACTGACATAATGAGAAATGAATTTGAAAGACTGGCTGCTCGACAACCAATTGAATTGCTCAGCATGAAACGGTAAGAGAATTAAAATTCCATTTGTAGTAATTCAGTACTAGGGAACTGAGATGTGTGAAGAGTGTGTGCTGGCTGTAAATAGTATAAAGGGAATACAGTGAGTTATTTGTAGTAATTCAGTACTAGGGGCTGAGATGTATGAAGTGTGTGTGCTGGCTATAAAGAGTATAAAGGGAATACAGTGAGTTTTAAGTCCAAAGAAATGATTGTGTCCCTTCCCATTTTCTCTAGAAGAGTTAATGATTTTTCAAAAATATTAGGAAAGTTTTATTTTACTTTAATATAATATTTATTGGTCACTTTAAAAATTATTTTGTATTTATTTGAGAGAGGAGAAAATGTGAATATAGGCATGCTGGGTCTCTTGCCTCTGCAGATGAACTCCAGACACAGGTCCCTTTCTGTGACTGGCTTTACATAGGGAATCGAACACAGGCCATCAGGCTTTGCAAGCAAGTGCCTTTTAACTGCTGAGCCATCTCTCCAGTCCCCTACCCTCCAACTTTTTTGTTTTTTGTTTTTTGAGGTAGGGTCTTACTCTAGCCCAGGCTGAACCTGGAACTCACTCTGTAGTCCCAAACTAGCCTAAAACCCACAGTGATTCTTCAACCTACCCAGGCATGTACTAACGTGCTTAACTCCTCTCCCCCTCTTTTTGGAGGGAATATTTTTTTGTTGTTTTTCGAGGTAGGATCTCGCTCTAACCCAAGCTGCCCTGGAATTCACTATGTAGTCTCAGTGTAGCCTCAAACTCATGGCAATCCTCCCACCTCTGCCTCCTGAGTGCTGGGATTAAAGGTGTGCCACCACACCTGGCCCCATTTTTTAAAGAAAAGTTTATTTATTTATTTATTTATAAGGAGAGAGAGAGTTCGGGGGCATGGGCATGCTAGGGCCGCCTGCCACTGCAAACAAACTCCAGATGCATGTGCCACTTCCTGCATCTGGCTTGACTGGGGAATTGAGCCTAAGCCATCAGGCTTTGTTTATGAGTGCATTTAACCATTGAGCCCTCTCTCCAACCCCAATAAGTTTCTTTTTATTGCAAGTTCTTCAATACATTCTTGGTCTTCTGTAGGTTTTTGGTGGGTTTTTAATTTCTTTTTGTTTCATTACAGTGTGCATACATCCATGGGCATTCTATTGGGAGGAGGGATAAAAGCTTGTCAAGATGTGTGAAAAAAATATTTGTATATATCTATACAAGGAGGGAGAGAAAGACAGAGTGGGTATGCTAAGGCCTCTTGCTAATGAATTCCAGATGCATGGGCTACTTTGTGCATCTGGCTTTACGTGGGTACTAGGGAATCAAACTTAGGCTGTCAGCATTTGCCTTTAACTGTTAAGCCATCTCTCCAGCTCGGTATTTTATTGATTAATTTCAGATATGAGCTTCCAGCCCCTTCCTCGGGTCAAAAAAATGACATCACGGCATGGCAGGAGTGTGTAAACAATTCTATGGCCCAGTTAGAGCATCAAGCAGTTCGCATTGAGAATCTGGAACTCATGTCACAGCACGGATGTAATGCCTGGAAAGTGTATAATGAGTAAGAACCGTTACTCCTTTCCTCACTCCTCATTTCACCCAGAGCTAACAATGGGGGGGGGGTGGTACTCTAGGTGGGGTTATGCATGCATGTAATCCCCAGGAGGTTAAAGAAGAGGATTGTTCTGTTAGGGATATATAGCAAAACTGTCTCAAGCCAGACATGGTGGCTCATGCCTTTAATCCCAGCACTCGGGAGGCTGAAGTAGGAGGATCACTGTGAGTTCTAGGCCAGCCTGGCCTACAGAGTGAGCACTTGGTCAGGCTACAATAGATTGAAACCCTGCCTTAAAACAGCAACAACAACAAAAATGTCTCAGAAATAATGAAGTGAATGAATGCATGAGTGGCTGGGAGATAGAAGTGGGATAAAAATACTATTTCTAGGTTGAACTTGGTGGTGCACACCTTTAATCCTAGTACTCAGGAGGCAGAGGTGGGAGGAGCACTCTAGTGCTAGGAACTCAAATACCATTTCTTCTAGGGGAAGTATATGTGTGTACACACAGCCTCTTAGAGAATGTAATCTTAAATTTTAATGATAACTCGTCCTGGTAGGTTTTATATTCTATCTATCTATTTTGAGATAAGTTCCATCATTGAATCTGGAGCTCACTGGATTTGGCTAGTCTGGGATTATAGGTCACCACCATAGCCAACACTTAAGTAATTACTAGAACCCACATCCCCATGTTTGCAGAACAAGCACTTGACCCACTGAGTCATGTCACCCCATGCCCTATTTATTTTAAAGAGGAAAAATGGGGCTGGTAAGATTGCTCAGTGGTTAAGGTACTTGCCTGCAAAGCCTGATTCCTCAGTATCCATGTAAAACCAAGCTTTTACCAGCTTTCTATCAGCTGGTTAACAGGGAGGAGGTTTCCAGCTCAGCTCCAGCTTGATTCCTCAATGACCTGCAGCTCAAGCATGTGTGGTCTTCAGCAGTAGGGTCTTACAATCAGGGGAGAAGATTTTAAAGGCAGAATTTTACTTAACTGGACCTGGGCATTGTGGTGTTGTGCCTATAACCTCAGCACTGGGGAAGATAACTCCAAGTTTGAGGCGGCCTGACTATCTTGGGAGACTCTACTCTGTCGCAAACAGATTTGCTGCCAAAATAAGCCACAGACTTCCAGTTTTGTTCCCTGAAACTAGCTTTCATTTTTTTTTTTAAGGTAGGGTCTCACTCTAGCCCAGGCTGACCTGGAACTTAATCTGTAGTCTCAGACTGGCCTCAAACTCAGTGATCCTTGTACCTGTCTCCCAAGTGCTGGAATTAGAGGTGTGTGCCACCACACCCGGCAAAAAAAAAAAAAGTTCTTGAGGCCCCTAAGGCCTCAACAATAAAGCAGCCTTAATACTCACCCATCATGACTCAGGGAACTGAGTGTAAAAGGGAGCAGAGAGATTGTAAGAGACATGGTGGGGGAGAATATCAAGGGACATGCCCCCCCCCCCAGTAACAACATGCAAAGGGGGATAGAACCAGGTTGACTCCTAGGCTATTCACAACCCCCTACCCCATGGACTGATCCAGACTGTCCACGGAGGAGGATATCCAACTGATTGGGGACAGGGAAGAGGGAAATAGGGGAATTGGAGACATCAGCACATTCCCTTATTAAGTGTATCTAATTATGGATAATAAAAAAATATAGATGAGAAATGGTAAGGAGAAAAAAAAATCTTTTAAGGAAATAAGCTGAGGTGGGAGGATTGTGAGTTCAAGGCAGACTGGTTGCATAGCAAGACCTTGTCTCAAAATTTTAAAAAGGATGCTGGGACTAGGTGGTAGTACAGGGCCAGGCATGTGTGCACAAGGCCCTGAGTTTGATGCCAGAAAAAGGATGTGGATGTTTACCGTAGAGGAGAGAGACACAGAGAGAACTGAAGGAACCTTGCTTGCTAGTGTACTTGCTGTCTGTCTGACTTCATGTGTGCCACTCACTCTGCTGCTGAGCATCTTCTGCTCCCTCCTAACCAGGGAGTGCTTCTCCAGAGGTGTGTCTGGACCAGAAACAATGAAGCCAGGGACAGGGCAAATGAACGATTCTCCCTTGTACATCTGGCTTTATGTTTGTACTAGGGAATTGAACCTGGGTCCTTAGGCTTCACAGGCAAGTGCCTTAGCCATTTAGCCATCTCTCCAGCCCTCTAATTCTCTAATGATTGGAGGTTAGGAACACAGCACAAACTGATAATCCTCCGCATGGAATGGTGGCTGAAGCCAAGGAAGATGGGAGAGCTGGAGGAAAGAAAGCCTGGGCAGGTCAGCTGCTGAGGACTACAATTAGTATAGCAGATGAGCAGCAGAAATTTTGAGTTAAAAAAGCCAGGAAATGGGCCCTGGGTTCAGTGCCCAGAATGAAGTACATTTATATCTATATGAACAACTGATCTGGGGCTACAGCTTAAGTGACCCTAAAGGCTTCTGATCTACTATCATAAGAGGAAATTGTAGGGCAGATGATTTCCATCTTCATAATTAAAAGAAGTCATGACAAGCTGGATGTGGTGGCACTTGCCTTGAGTTGAGGTTGGCTTGAGCTCAGTTTGATCTCCAAAACAAAACAAGTTATGAGAGTTTTAAGAAGTAACTTTAGGGGCTGGAGAGATGGCTCAGTGTGTAAAGGCACACTTTCAAAGCCCGAGTTAAAATCCCCAGTATCCCCATAAAGCCAGATGCACAAAGTGGCATATGTGTTTGGAGTTCTTTGTAGTGGCAGGAGGCCACTCTCTGTCTCTCTGTCTGCCTCTCTCTGTTTCTGTCTTAAATAAATTATCAAAACAAAGAAGTAACAGTAATCAAACTATATGTAAATAGTTAAATTATCTAGTATTTGTGAAATGTCTTAGGTAATTGACAAAGTTTAATATTGGCTGTTTTTTAACAGAAAATGTGACTGTGAAGTAGGTAAAGTTCACTATCGTATTACTAGATTTTAGTGTACTTTAGTCTAATTTTTGCTCTGTTTTTCTTTAGAAACTTAGTTCACATGATTGAACAGGCACAGAAAGAGCTCCAGAAATTAAGGTAAATTATTTTTTCCTATTTTGAATAAAGCATAAGTGTACCCTTGTTAGAGAGTGGGGGGGGGGAAGAAATCATGATTATAGGCCTATGAAAATAAACCATTGCCCACTTTTTTTAAAGTAAATGCCATATATATATGTATATATATATATATATATACATATATATATATATAATTTATTTGCAAGTAAAGAGAGAGATCGAAGAGAGACAGACTGAGAGAATGGATGTGCCAGGGCCTCCAGCCACTGCAAACACTCCAGAGGCATGCGCAATATAGCTTTACGTGGGTACTGGGGAATTGAACCTGGCTGGTTAGGCTTTGATGGCAAGCAAGCACCTTAACCACTGAGCCATCTCTCTCCAGCCCAGCAAATGCTTTTTAATACTAAGTATATATTGTATACTGCTGCTGTGTAAATAAAACAATACCTCTGTGAGATGGAAATTCATAGAAGTCCAGGGCAGCAGGTGTTAAGGACTTGCAGAAGTAAAAGTTTGTGTGCTTTGACACGTATTAAAGGGGCACTTTTGAACAGGTTTCAAATACAGCTTTCTTGAATATTCACTGATTTATGAGAAGTGGTGTGGGGAACTTCTGAGAGATTTATTTGGCTAAAGAAACATACTGACACCTGTAATCCAGAACTTTGGAGACTGGAGCAGGAGCATGTTGTATGCAGCCGGGGCTATGCAGTAAAATTCTGCCCCCCCCCCAAAAAAAAGGAGATTTTCTGGGGTCTCAAAGGGTTTGTACTTAAAATTACTCGCTAGTTGGGGAGGGGTGTCACATTGAGCGATCATTCTGTAGATAACTGTTTCACGTCTGCAGCTGCCTGGGAAACGAGAGCTGGAGGAAGCAGGTGTGGTGCCTGTGAGAGCCAGCTCCTCGGTCTGAAGCTTGGCAGGCTGTGGATCGCTGGGGCCAGGTGCTGACAGCACACCCTAACGTTAGTGCACCCTACTGCAGTGCAGGACATTAATTTCCATTTGGGTTTTTGTTTGGTTTTGATTTTAGATAATAGGTGGGCCTTTAATAAATAATTATTAGCCATATTAATTGTATAAATTAATGAAATTCACTGAGATTTTAATCAGCATCTGGCAGTGAACTTGATGTAGCCAAATGGAGAGGAAATGGTTTTAGAATCTCTACACCTTGCAAATCTACAAACCTAGAAAAGATCTTTTTGGGGTGATGGCATTACAGGAAAACACATATAACTTGGTTCGCATGAGCTCTCTACATACACGTGCACAGTCAGCGAAGAACCTGGAAGGATAGTAACCTAATACCATAGACTGGGTAAGTTTTAAAGAAAAGAGGCTTATGGATTATGATAAAAAATGCATTATGTACATGTTTGAAAATTGTCAATCAACAAAACAAAATGAAAACAGGAAAAGAGGTTTATTTTGGCTTATAGTTTTAAAGGGCAAGGTTGAGGGCATGTATCTGGTTACCCACTTTCTGGCAGAACCCCAAAGTGGTGCATGGAATCACATGGCAAAAGACAGGGAGAATACACACGGCTATTTTGGTTTCTTTCTCTCTCTACAAAGCCACAAGTATTTAATTTTTGGAGTTTTACTCTCTAATCTTATCCTAATCACCTTCCAAAGACCCATCTGTTACTACTGCAATTGGGTAATATCACACTCGCAGCCAAATTGTCTGTAACTGTACGTATGTGTTCTAATAAGTTTAAGAATATTTTCTTGTATTATTTTTTCTGTTAATTTTAGTCATGTTAAAATGTCGTTGGATTGTATAAATAACTTTACAGGAAACATATTCAAGATTTAAACTGGCAGCGCAAGAACATGCAACTCACAGCTGGATCTAAGCTGAGAGAAATGGAGTCAAAGTGAGTATCTGTAATTGCTTTATGGTTTTGTCTTAACCCAGGATTCAGTGAGATTCACAGTGTCACAGGTTTCAAGGGCAATTTTTGTGATCGCCTTTTACTGTTTTTGACTCTGTCCTTTGCTGAAGGAAAGGCACAGAAAGCAACCAGAGTTACAGCAAGAGTTAACTCCTGCTGCATGATGCTGCTCTGAAAGCACCATGTTTTTCTTTGTTTTTTTTTTTTAAATATATTTATTAAAGAGAGGAGAGAGTAGGCGCACCTACACACAAACTGCCACTGTGCCACTTTGTACATCTGGCTTTACTTGGATACTGAAAATCAATCCTGGGTCTTTAGGCTTTGCAAGCAAGTGCCTTTAACCACTGAGCAATCTCTCTAGCCTCAAACACCCTGTTTCTAGGCCAGTATGTTCTGGTTCTGAATCTACCTGTATTTTGATCTTTTTATTACCTTTTCTTTTTAATTTTATAGAAAAAGTCCATACTTTACCTGGTAGCTTGTTTGTGCCTTGGCTTTTCTCCTTTATTTTAAAAATACTCTATATGCACACATAATCTATGCATATCCCTAAGTACAAGCTGCACGTGTCATGTGCTCCTATAATCTCAACATGTGGAGACGAAGGCAGGAGAATCTCGAGTTTCAGGCCAGCCTGGGCTACATAGCGAGTTCCAGGCCAGCCTGGGCTACAGAGTGAGACTGTCTACCAAAAAAAGAGAGAGAAGAAAGAAAATCCCTAAATATAGTCATGAATTTAGTCATTTCTTTTTTTTTTTTTTTTTTGTCATTTCTCTGTTCTGTTTCTCCACATTCCCTGTGTTATCAGACTCTGATATAACCTTTACTTTACTCCCCTGTCCTGTCTAACTTAATTCTCTTCTGCCGTTCCTGCTTACTTTTTTTAGTGAACTCTTACTGTGAGACAATGAAAGGTTTCAGTTACAAGAAATATACACCCTTCAAATTGTGACTGTTTTTTCTGCAGTGGAGAGTTTAAAATGTTATTGTCCTGAGTGAAACTGAACACATAATAAAAATTAAATCTGAATGAAATTGTACATTGAGTAATTTTTGCTTTTTCCTTTTTACATTTTTTTTTTCCTTTTTCTAGCTGGGTGGCTCTGGTGAGTAAGAATTATGAGATTGAACGGACTATTGTGCAACTAGAAAATGAAATCTATCAAATTAAGCAGCAACATGGAGAAGCAAACAAAGAAAACATCCGGCAAGACTTCTGAAAGGCTGATCTGGTGGCCAGGAAGGAAGCCACGTTAGACTTTGATAGAACGTGAGGCCTGTGAATTCTGAACTGTGAAGAACAGCCTCTCTGAAACTGTTGAGGACTATGGCTACTGCTGTATTCATTGTTTGTATGTCTCAACAAAATAAAGATTTTTCAGCATGGTAGTATTTTTATAACCATAAAAACTAGGTTTGAATAATATTGTGTTCTTGAGTTTGTTTTTGTAGCTAAAATCTTTTGTTTTAAGGCTTCCAATATGTGTAAGAAGCTGGAAACTTTGAATTTATGATTTTGTCTAATAAAGAAGTAGTGCTAGGTATTTTTGCTATCACCCTTGTGATAATTGGCCTTGTTTGAGAAACACCTAGAAAAGGTGAAGTGGGTGGTTACTCTGAATGTATTTGGCATTAAGGATTGTTCAGGAGCCTTTGGAATTGGTTTGCAGTAGGAATTTGGGAGTTTGAAAAGGTACCTACAGAAGGCTTAGAATTCTGGAAGCAAAGTTTAATGAGTGATTCTGATCAGGGCTTCAAAGAGCAAAATGTTAGGGAGAAAGGTTATGCTTGTGAGGTTTCAGGTGAGAATTTGCTTCTTTGTACAGTGGCAGAGGTGGTCTGCCTGTTGTCCATGCCCTTGGGCTTTGTGGAAGGGTATAGGTGACAAACTAGCTGAGAAAAACTAGGTAACACACTATTGAGGCTGTGGCTTGGGAGTTGCTGGCTCCAGTTTTATGGTGAGAGCAAGAGCAAAAGGTGGAGTGGAAGGAAATATTTGAAAAGCTTGTAGCTTGGCCAGGAAAGAAATGTGCTTAAAGGTGATGCCAAGGCATGTGTAGTTACTAGAGAGATTAATGTCATTCAGAAAACGCAAAGCCAAGTATGGTTGCTTACGCCTGAGGTCCCAGCACTTGGGAGGTTGAGACAGGAGAATTGCTGTGAATTTGAGGCCATCCATGAGTTCTAGGCCAGTCTGGGCTGTAGAATAAGACCCTGTGGAAAAAAGAACAAAAAGAAATGTTTTTCTCCATGATCCCCTACCCATAGGCCCCAAAGGTAGCCAAGTAAATTCATTTCAAAGGCTGCTTTAGGAAGATAACCCTGGAGCACCCTACTTACAGGACCACCTAGAAATTGTTTCTCTGGGATTGTTCACGCCCAGCCATGATTGGAATGGGCCCAGTGCACTGTGGCTGCTGTAGACGTAGAGGAAAGTTTAAGAGGCCAGCAGTGTGCAGCAGTCAGTGTGGGAAGCAGACCTGATGGGGAAGCCAGAGCTGCAGTGGAGCTTGCAGGATGTGGAAGCCCTGCAAGGGTGACTGTAGGCACCTGAGCCAGACCAGAGGGGCAGCTCATCACTGGGTACCCAGTGCCAGTGCTAGCCCTGCTAGGTTTCAGTCTTCTTGGTCTATTTCCTCCTTTCTGCGTTCCTATTCCTCCAGGAATGGGAATCTTTGACTTGGGTTATATCTTGGAAGTATGTAACTTTTTTCCTTTTTTACAAAGGCTCACAGAATTTCCCTTAAATCCCAGAGGAGATTATTATTTTATTTATTTGCACACATATTTGTGTATGTGCCAAGGTCTCTTGCTACTGCAAATGCAAACCAGGTGCTTGCACCACTTTTTACATCTGTCTTTATATGGTTGCTGGAGAATTGAGCACATACTGGCAGGCAGTTCCTTAGCCATCTCATCCCCAGAGGAGATTTTAAACTCAGACTTTTGAGCAAGGAAGGACTCTCTTTAGGGGGACTCTTGGAGTTTTGTAAACTGAATGTACTTTGCATTGTGAAATAGGCCAGAGCCTTTGGGGACCAGGGGCATATGCTATAGTTTGGATCTCGAATGGCCCCCAGAGGCCCATGTGTTGAAGGCATGGTTCCCAGCCTGTTGTGCTGTTGAGAGGTAATGGGACTTAGATTATAACTGATAATTCAGTTCTTGAAGGAAATACTAGGGCCATGAACCCTCTCTGGTTCCTCACTACTGTAAGGTATGCAGCGTCCTCCACATACTGCCGCTACCATGAGGTACTGCCTTAGCACAGCCCCAGAGTAACTGTGCCACCCATGGGTTGAAATCCTGGAAACCATGAGCCAAAATAAACCTGGTCATTCACAAGATTATTTCCAGTAGCTGTCATAGCAACAGAAAGCTGGCTGACATAGTAAATAAGACAAAAATACAGTGCCTGTATATATGATGTAACTGTAACTGTAGGTAACAGTTACATCAAGCTGAGATAGTTTTGCATGAATAAAAGTCACTTGAGGGAGTTGGGGAGACCGTTCATTGGGCGAGTGGCTGCTGAAAAAATGAGGCCCTGAAGAGGCCTGAGATGATCTCAAGTTTGATTCCCAGGACCTGTCTATAACCCCAGCCTTGTGGGATGCAGAGACAGGAAAAAAATCACTAGGGCTCTTCAAAACCATGACTGTGTTCAGACTTCATCTCAAGGAAATACAGGAGTGGTAGAGAAAGAACACCCCATGTTCTCAGCTGTGCACACCAACCAGTGAGCCTGCACACACCACCACACACATCATTTGTTCCTAACAAAATCCTCAGAAGAAGGCATGGCTGAAGACTGTTCTTTAAGTAACTGACATAGCCAAGTACCATGCAAAAGTCAACTTTTAAAATGAGTGATGGTGTACTTTTTTTTATGGTATGTCATCAGTTAAAAGCAAGCCTAGGCAGAGTTGGTACTATTGTTCCTAGATACAGATGTGTAATCGTCGCCTTAAGTTTCCCAGTCATGAAGCTGAGAAGTGTCAGCCAGCCAGGTTTCTGGGCCCAGAGCCTGGCACATTCTAGCAAGTGCTTTACCACTGAGCTCTTTACACCTTTCTCACGAAGTTGCCCAAGCAGGTCGTGAACTTGCACTCTCCTATCTTCCCAGTAGCACCAGGCCCAGCTCCATGTTTATTCCTTTACTTGGTAAGGGATTGTAAAGAATAAAAGATTCTTATCCAATTCAAAACAAATAGTTAAAAGTGTATAGCTCAACAGTCCAGCACTTGCTTAGCATGCACGAGCTCTTGGGTTCCATTATAAGAAAAATTGGCAACATATTGGAGGCTAGTGACAATTATAAATTACTGAGTTGGATATTCCATTGGATAAGCAGGAGGTTCAGCATTAATGACACAAAGGGAACCTGGGTGTTTCCTGGCTTGAAATTGATGATTAGTGCTTTTGAAGGTAGTTATAGGAAAATGTGAATAACCCCCATTTGGAATTTTTTAAAAATGTCTTTTAAACAGTATACTATACACATCAGTGTGGAGTTTCAAAGAGGAGCTGTTGAACACATCACACTATCAAAGTAGGGTTCATGCCCAGCAGTAGTTTTACCCGTGTTTTAAAAAAATATCTTTTTAATATTTATGTATTTGCAAGCAGCAAGAAAGAGAGAGAATGGGCACAACAGGGCCTTCAACCACTGCAAGCAAACTCCAGATGCATGCATCACTTTGTGCATCTGGCTTTATGTGGGTACTGCGGAATCAAACCTGGGCCATTGGGCTTTACAAGCAAGTGCCTTTAACACTGAACCATTTCCCCAGCCCTGACCTGTGTTTTGTACAGTATAACTTACTGAATTGTTTGTGGATTGCCTTTTAAGTATAAATGACTGGAACACATCTAATCCTAGCACTCAAGAGGCAGAGATGGGAGAACTGAGAGTTAAAAGACAGCCCAGGGGGCTGGAGAGATGGCTCAGCAGTTACAGGCTAGCAACACCTGCTGGCCTGGAGTCAATTCCCCAGCACCCACAGAAAACCAGGTATGCAGGACACAGCCATGTTAATTCAGAGATGAAATATACCTTGATGAGTATGTTCCTTCCTTTCAGCTATCTCCTTTCAAAAGAGTTTGCACTCTATCATTCAGTCCTTCCTCAGGCATCCTTTCCATTGCTTCAGTGTTAAGCAGTTGGGCTACTTTCTTTAGGTTTGCTAATGTGTTGACAATGGCAGCTTCAGTAATCTAAAGCCAGTCTCTGCCAATAAGTTAAACTTACTTTAAGTTTTGTCCAATCTTAAATCTTGAAATTCTCATTTCCATATCATTAGCCCAGCACATCAGTCCATTACTTAAATTCAACCTTGATCAAACTTTCTGGTCATGGGCAGTAGAATGCGTCCACTCCATGTTCCAGTAACAGAGTTCCAATAAAGTTCTCTGTAATCTCTCCTTCCCCTTAGAAAGTTCATCAGCCAACCTTTGCAATGCAATTCTCTGCATTTATCATTTTCAAATTCTCACCAGAATAGTCCATAAAACCTGGCTTACTGTTCTGGAAGGCATCTTCAGTTGCAAGTACAGAATCAATGTCCATTCCTCCAGCGCACAAAATCCAGACGACCAAAATCCACACAGCTTCATCTCAGCAATATCACCCCACTCCTGGTACCAAAACTGTCATAGCCACATGCCTCTGGGACGAGCCTCCAAACCATGCACAGTTATGGGAGGAAAGGATTTATTGATGTTACAGATCCAAGGGAAGTTCCATAATGGCAAAAGAGGCTGGCCCCCTTTCACAGGTCCAAGCAGAGAGAGAGAGAGAGAGAGAGAGAGAGAGGCCATCACCAACATACCACACACATACCAGCAAAAAGGTGGGGTGTGGGGGAGATTTCCTTTCCCTTTATATAGCCTTAGGGTGGGGTCTTGCAACTTGTTTATTCCCTGAGTCTCTGGAATTTCCTTTTTGCACTGCCCTTCCAGGAAAGGAAGTTTGTTTCTAGCTCCCTTGAAAGGGCTGCTTTCCTGTAAATAAACTCAGAGACCCACTCAAAATTACTAAATAGATTAAATTGACAACAAAATTCACCCATCACCTCAGGAAGACCTGGAATTCACTATGTAGTCTCAGAGTTACCTTGAACTCATGGCGATCCTCCTACCTCTGCCTCCCAATTGCTGGGGTTAAAGGCATGCACCACCACTCCTGGCTACTGTAATATATATATATATATATATATATATATATATATATATATATATATATATATATATATATATATATATATATATATATATATATATATATATATATATATATATATATATATATATATATATATATATATATATATATAATTCCTTTATCAGATGTTTAGCTTGCAAAGGTTTTCTCCCATTCTTTAGGCTTGCTCGTCACTCCAGTGACCATTTTCTGTGCTACACAAAAGCTTTTTAATTTCATGTGGTCCCATTTGTCAATTGTTGACCTCATTCCCTGAGTGACTGGACTTCTGTTTAGTAAATCCACATTTCTTATACCTATATTTCCTTTAGCAGCTTCAGAGTTTCAGTTCTTACATTGTGCTCTTTGATCCATTTGGAGTTGATTTTTTTTTGTAAGATAAGAGATAAGGTTTTAGTTTCATTCTTCCACATATAGATACCTAATGTTCCCAGAATCATTTTTAGAAGATGCTGTCTTTTATCCAATGTGTATTTTTGGCTTTTGTTTCAAGAATCAGGTGGCTGAAATTGCCTGGACTGATGTCTGAGACCTGTATTCTATTCCATTGATCTATGTGCCTCTTTTTGTGCCGATACATACTGTTTTTATTACTCTAGCTTTGTAGTATAGCTTTAAATTGGGTATGGTTATACTTCCCATGATATTCTTTTTGCCCAGGTATGTTTTGGCTATCTGGGAGTTTTCTGTCCTTCCATATGAATTTTGGGATTGTTTTTCTACTTCTGTGAAGAATTGTGCTAGAATTTTTTTTTATTGTCCATAATGAGTTACATTATTTAGTGGGCAAACAATGAGTTGTTATCCCCTAGAATTTTTTTTGTGATTTTTTGAGGTAGGGTCTCGCTCTAGTCCAGGCTGACTTGGAATTCACTATGTAGTCTCAGGGTGGCCTTGAACTCACGGCAATCCTCCTACTTCTGCCTCCCGAGTGCTGGGATTAAAGGCGTGCACCACCACACCCAGTTTGTGCTGGATTGCATTGAATTTGCAGATTGCCTTTGGTAGAATGGCCATCTTCATGGTATTCTTCCAATTCATGCGCATGGGCGGTCTTTCCATCTTGTAGCATCTCCTCAGTTTCTGCAGTGTTTTACCATTTTCTCTGTAGTGCTTTTTTCACTTTCTTGGTTGATTAATTTGAGGATTTTTTTTTACAACACCACAGATAATTTATTGCTTTGCTTTTTGAGGCTATTATGAATGGGATTGTTTCTCTGACTTCTTTTTTTTAATATTTTATTTATTAATTTTCAAGCAGAGAGATACAGAGAGAGAGAGAGAGAG
>PVHP010002233.1:0-92994 GCA_004024765.1 Zapus hudsonius | reverse complement strand
AACATATTATATATGAATAGAATGTTTGAAATGTCAACATTATTTTGATTATTAAAGAGGTTGAAAAGATGAATGAATATGGACCACATAAGTTGTAGTTAAAATGTTTATCACAGTGACTTTTTTTTCTAATTTCTATTCTAGTATCTATATTCTCCCTCATTTTCTCTTTCACACATAAATATTATCTTTGCTTGGACAAATTTCATTAATCTTTTTTTCTACTTTATAAGTTTTATAAAAAACAAAACAAAATCTTGCTTGGTATTCCTGCAAATGTTTTATTGTTATCAATCACTGAATCATTGTTATTTATACAAGAAATAGAAGCATCTTTAAGACTACAAACCAATAATGGCTTTAGTATATTTAAAAACCTAAGTAGGATTTGGGAGATGGTTTAGTGGTAGGAGGCACTTGCTATCAAAGCCTGCCAGGCTGTTGGCCTGGATTGGTTTCTCCAGCACCTACATAAAGAACAGAGTCTCAATGTGGTGCAGGCATTCTGGAGTTCCTGTTTCTCTATTCACAAATCAATACTATTTCAAAAACTGTGACTATCTGAGGGTTATTTACTGGAAAGCATTCAGATATACATGCTTGTCCATGATGGGAGACGTCAGAATTTGGCTTTTTCTGTTTCCCACATGAAGCTCACCTTGGGAGCTGTTCCCCAAAAGTATGAGGCACAATGATACCACTCAGCCGAAATCCATATTCCCTACCTTTTGTTCCCAGTGTACTTGCCAATTTCACCATGTATCCTTCAGACTACAGCCCTTTCTGTTCCTTCCCTAATGTTTGCTTATTCATCCTTTCTTTCAATGGGACTATTTTAAAAGACAGTTAGGTTATCATATCTTTATATTCTCATAACAAGCTCATTGCTTATCCTTATATTAATTATGAAAACAGATTTATAACTAGAAAGCACATATAAATCTCAAAGTTTATCCTTTGGAGAAGGAGAAGTCAAACTATTTCTTAGCTCTGGCTGCTCTAACAAAGTACTATGTAGTCTAAATAATCCTAAATTCTCAGAGTTCTGGAGTCTATAGAGAAGCCCAAGATCAAGAGATCGGCAGCAACAACTGCTGGTGAGAGCTTTTTTCTTTGCTTTAGTCAAAAGCCTTCTTCCTGCATCCTCACTTGGTGGGCAAGAGCTTTCATCTCTCATTTTCTTCTTATAAGCATGCCTATCCTATCACGGGTACCACCTAAGGATACTTACCTCCAGAAGGCCTATCTCTGAACACATAGAAATGAACTCTGTGCTGACAGCTACATCACTTTGCAATAGTACTAGAGGTTGTTTTTGTGTGTGTATGAAATACTGTCTAGGAAGTGCCATGTAGTTTCTAAAGGAATATAATATAGGCTTATTAAATTAAAGCTATAAACCTAGTTTGAATTAAGTCTCCAATAGGATTCCCAATACGAAAAAATGCAAATTGATATGAGTTTTCTAGCAGCCCAAGGGTGTGTGTGTGTGTGTGTGTGTGTGTGTGTCTGTGTGTGCACGCATGGAGGGTTTGAAGTGTGAAACCACCATTATACAACAATGTGTCCTGCAATTACATTAAGTTGTAAAGTATAAGAAAAATAAATTAGAATTGTTGTCATTTTGCATATAAAATTTTTAAATATATTACAGATATAATGCATAACAAACAAGTCATTTTATTTTACTTGTTCAATCAAACTGAAATATGAAAATACTTGCTTAGGTTTAAAAAAAAAAATTCTTGAGTACTGTTGCAGTCAGCTTTTTCTGTTGCTGTGCAGAAAGAACCCAAGCAAAAACGGCTTGTGGAGGAATGGGTTTATTTGGCTTACGGACTCGAGGGGAGACTCCATCCTGGCAGGGAAACGATGGCATGAGCAGAGGGCTGGACATCACCTCCGCCACAGCACTGCAAACAGCGGCAGGAAGGTGTGCCAAACACTGGCAAGGGGGAGCTGGCTTATAACCCCTGTAAGCCCACCCCCAACAACACAGCTCCAGCGAGGTTTAATTCCCAAACTGCCATCAGCTGAGGATCGATCTATCAGAACACATTCATTTGTTTGTGGGGGACACCTGGATCACACCATGACAAATACTTATATTGAAGGAATCTGCACAGTATTCCAGCCTGTTTACCTACATTAGTGAGTTCCAAGGCAGTGAGGATATCCTGCCTCAGCAAAGGTGGTAATGGCTTTGGAGAATTATATCCTAAATTGTCCCCTGGAGTCCATAGTATGCACATCTATGGACTCAAAATTGTACATAAACAAAAATATTCACACCAAAAATTAAGAAAATGCTGAAGGTTGCTAGGTGTGGGGGCATAAATTATAAACATAGCTTTCTAGAAGCTGAGGCAGGAGAATCATGAATTTGAAACCAGCCTGAACTACTCTATAAGGAAAAAAGAAAAAAAAAAAAGCAGAATATCAGTTTCAATCCCCAAACTAATGGATCAGGTCAATGATATTAATAAAGACTCACAGTCATTTTGAACTAACTGAACTTTGAATAACACTCTTTTAGAGACAGAATGAAGTCATCGTTTTAATGGAAGGTTAATAAGCAGCTAATTTGTAATGAATGAGGAAGAATTTTGGAGTTAATTAAGATGAGATTTTTAATTACTCCATAATAATTGATATATGAGGATAAATAGGACTTATTTTTAAAGTTACTATATTCTCTAAATATGTTTTTACAAAATATGTGTAGACTTTTAATTTAGATCTCCTGAACTCTAAGAGGCACTTTGTGACTCAATAGAGGGCTGAGATTTAGAGACTTTAGAGATGTGCAACAATAAAAGCACTTTCTTCCTTTGTCTTCTCCTAAATTTTCTCAAAAAAAGAAGGAGATTAGGGCTGGGTAGATGGCTCTTTGGTTAAGGTGGTTGTCTGCCAAGCAGAAGGACCAGAGTTTGATTCCCCAGTACTCACATAAAGGCAGATGCACAAGGTAGCACATGTGTCTGAAGTTCCTTTGCAGTGGTTGGAGGCCCTGAAGCACCCATTCTCTTTCTGTCTCTGCCTCTTTCTCTCTCTCTCTCTGTTTCTCTCTGTCTCTCTCTGCCTCTTTCTCTCTCTCGTTCTCAAATGAATAAATAAATAAAAATAAATATATTTTTAAAAGGAAGGAGTTTCTTTTTCACAATTTATTAATAAATAATTTGGAATAGTTCTTCAGGCATAATGAAACCCTTTAATACATAATTGTCATAGTCAGCCACACGCTGCTGGGATGAATCTCCAAAACCAGTCACAATTTTGGGGAGGAAAGTATTTATTGAAGTAACAGACCCAGAGGAAGTTAAGGAAAAAGGCTGGTCCCCTTTCACAGATTCAAGCAGAGACAGAGACAGAACCTCCAGAAGCAAGCAAGCACACTGTAAAACTAACTCACAAAAATGCAGAACTGCCAGACCTGGGTTCAGGCTGTTCTTTTGCATATGTATCCCTAATATTTTGCATCCAATTTAAAACGGGCCAGTCCCCAGGAGGCTAGGCCAAAGTGACATCTCCAGCTAGAAGACTAGAGACAATTTACAATTATAATAAACACAATTATAATAAATTCTATTGGGTGACATCTATTCAAACTATCACAATAATATGAAAACTCGGGTACATAACTCTACAAAGTGTTCAAAACAGTTCAACATATGTCTATGCTTCAGCCCTGTGACATTGCCTGTGCAGGCTTTAGCTGTGTCTGTTTGGAGAAGAGCAAGATACAAGTTTAAAAGGAATGTTTGTCCAGAAATCACTCTACTCACCCATGACCAAGATGCCACTCTCAGTGCACCTGGGTTCTTTCCCTTGCATGGCAACAACTTCTGAGATGTGGGTCCCCCAGAAATTCTATGTGACTTCCCACACCATCAAGACAGCCATTGCAGCAAAACTCCTGCTGGATCCGATTATCCAGAATCCTCCTTTTGTGATTTCCAATCCCTCTAAATAGCTGATCAAACCTTCATCTACCTTGCCCCATGGAATTGAGCTCAGGAAAGCCAAGCATATCTTGATCAAAGAGAGGTCCTTCATCACATGATATATGCAGTTGAGCTATGTGTTCACTTGTGCATAGATATTGGACATTTTCCATTTGCAGTGACTGCTAATAGATTTCCTAGGAATATTTGTGTTATAATTTCTTCCATCAAATGCTGTGCTTTTAATTCCTTGGGTAAGTATGTGCTCATGTCTCTGGCAACAGGGATGCACAGTTACTTCATATGTGTATAATAGTTTGTCCAGGTTGTGCCTTGCCCTGGGAGACCCTATTTTCCACGGAGCATTTTGTTTTGTGTGTGAATGCAGAGAGAAAAAGTGTTTATATCTTGTGCCCATAAACATCACACTTCTCCAGCCTCCCCAAGACTGGCAAATAACATAAAAATTCTAAAGAGTAAAAAGAGGTACACATCTATAATATTATCAAAGAAAATTGGGACCAAATGAACATATGACCAACTTATTAAAATTGTATCTGGAAAACCAGGCCCACGAGTTTATTAAATTCTTCAGACAGAAAAGAGTACAAGAACCTCACCAGGACACCACTCAGAGAAGGACATGTAACACTGCACATTCCTGCTTATCATTTTGACATGTGGTGAGTGCTGCAAGGCAGAGGTCTCCAGACTATGCCAGGGGTGTCAGCTCACTTCTGTTCTCACTGTTAACACAAGCCCACTTCCATTGCCATCTGTCTGTCTGACCATAGGTCCACCTGGACTAGGCTCTACATCTCTTCTCAATGACCTCCATGGTCATTAACATCACATCTGTATCAACACAATTCTGTGGCTCAATACAAACCCTCTGTCTTGGTGCTACACAAGTGTCTCCAGCAGCTGCCTTACAGGGATGGTTTGTTATCTAACCGCCTGGAGACTTTATATCACTATCAGAGTTCTACCTCTGCCTCCAGTAACATCTCTTCAAACTCCTTGACTCTGCTATACCAGCTTCAACCTTTTTGGAGCCATTCTGAAACCTAAGTCTCCATCATTCATCTATCTATCTATCTATCTATCTATCTATCTATCTATCTATCTATCTATCTATCCATCTATCTATCTATCTATCATCTATCTATCTATCATCTATCTATCTATCTATCTATCTATCTATCTATCTATCTATCTATCTATCATCTATCTATCTATCTTTTCTATCTATTGATGTATCTATCATCATCCATAATCATTACTTTGTTATGTGTATAAAATATGATATGAGAGTTCATATCAGTAACTAAGTAAAAGAACCTGTGTTTCCAAATAGCCATCTATCAAAGGAAATCAGAACACATTGCAAATTGCAAGCAATGATACCAACTTAACTTGCAAATTTATTAATATTCAATAAATTCTGATATTTTATCAAGATAAAACTGTCCATTTATGTTTCTGACATAGCAGGCTTATGATATAAATTCCACCGAATAGTTTATATAAAATTTGTGTTTCTAATTCTTCAGAAAAAAAAAGCAAATTTGAAATTCCGAGTTGCTTGAAGGACTATATGTAGCTTTCAGTTCTCCTCCACCCATACTAACTCTTGCTGCACTCAGCCTTTTCTCCTACAGCCTTTACAAATTTTTGTGATGACAGCAGCTTTATTAACAATAGCTAAGAAAGAGGCAGTAATCCATGTGTCCACTGACAAATGGACAAACACTGCGTGTACATACATTATATCTTTATTCAAGACTAAAAGAAATGATAAGAAATTCTACTTCATGCTGCTACATTAGGCTAAGTGAAATCAACCAGTCAAAAAAAAAAGACAAATATTTTATGATTCTAGTAACATGAGGTATCTAAAAGCAGAAAGCAGAATGGTGCTGTCCAGAGCTGTTGGGGAAAGAAATGCAGACTTATTTAAATATTATCCATAATTAGATACACTGAATGAGCAAATGATGAGTTGGTATCCCCATTTCCCCAATTTCCCTCTTCCATGCCCATAATAAGCTGAACATCCTTCTCTATGGGCAAACTGGATCAGTCCATGGGGTAGGGGGTTAAGGATAGCCTAAGAGTCAACCTGTTCTACCCCCCTTTTGTTACTGATGATGTTACTGAGAGGGGTCAGGTCTCTGGATATTCTCCCCCACCATGGCTCTTACACTCTTCCCACCCACACTTCTGCTCAGTTCCCTGAGTCATGGTTGGGAGAGTATTAAGGCTGCTTTATTGTTGAGTTCATAGGTGCCTCTGTACTTCTGCTTTAGGTTGTGCTGAAGATTGTTGGTGTCTGTCTTGCTGGCTTATCCTGGGTTGACTGACTGGCTGTGGTTATAGTTCTCTTACTTATCCCACCACTCTCTGTGGGGTTCTATGTGGAGCCTCCACAGTAGGTCTAGGGTGGCTCATCTCTTGCCAGGATGTCAGCTATCGGCCTGTGGCTCATTGGTAGGTAAGAAAGAGCCACAGGTCTCTCACTGCCTTCTAAAAATACAAACAGAACAAACAGAATCTCTATGGGTGAGTGAGATCAGTATAGGTTAACTTAGATAAACATTTCTGAGTTAGCTAGATTCTGTTTTGAGTTGCCTCTTTGTAAACCACTTGAATAGAATCTTGAGGTCCCAAGATTTTGGTTCCCGTTGCATTTTGCTCTGAGTCCCCAGTTCCAGTTAAGGGCTCCCCCGTCACTGAGTGGATTACTTGGCTGAGTTAAAAGCTGTTGATTGCCTCTCCCAGGCTTTGTCTCCTCCATTCCACAAGTGCTCGGTTCTTGGTTCGCTGTTCTCTCCTAGTAGGAAGTGTGTTCAGCCTACTCATGGTGACAGACTGCATTTCATGTTAGTGGTCTCTGTTTATTCCAGCTGTAGTTGACCAGGTTCCCTGGCATCTTATGCAGTGCCTTCCAGCTCTGCACTAACTACCATCTGGGGACTGGATAACATTCTGGACTGCACAGGATCTCTCGATGCTGATATATGGCTTTCTGTGGTTTCTTCAGCAACAGGATCTTACCTCACGCCTGGGGTGGGCATTCAAGAGCTTTGACAGAATACTGTCTTGTTTTGGGGACCTTGGGGTGATATGTTTTAGTAAGCTTTTTCTTAATGTCTAAAGGTATTTTTATGTACTTATTGGCATGCATATCACTTCTTTAGTAAAGTGTAATGTAGAGTAATGTAAAATTTCCTGTATTTTTCAATTGGGTTATTGTTTATTTTATTATTGAGTTCTAAAATTTCTTTGTATAAGTCTTCTGTTGCTCTTATGATATACAAATGTTTTCTCCTCCTTCAGATTATTCTTTTCGTTATCTCAACATTGTTACTTGGAGAGCAAAGTTGTAACTTTTATTAAATTTACTTTATCAGTTTCAAAGATCATGCTTTTGAAGGTTATGTTGAAAATGTTGGTGTGATCCAAAGTTGTATTCCTAGTATTATTTTTTTGCTAGAAATTTTATAGCTTCAGGTTTTATATATAGGCACATGATTTATTTTTAGTTAATTTTGCACATGTTATAGGGTAAAATGGAAGTTCTTTCATTTTATATATGTACATTCTGTTGTTCAAATACCATTTGTTGAAAAAGACCATCTATATTGGTGCTGGATAGATGGCTCAGCAGTTAAGGTGCTTGTCTGCAATGCCGAAGTCCCTGGTTTGATTCCCCAGTACCCACATGAAGTCAGACGCACAGAGGCACATGCATCTGGAATTCATTTACAGTGTCAGGAGGCCCTGGTGTGCCCATTTCCTTTGTTTGTCTCTTCTCTCTCTCTCTCTCTCTCTCTCTCTCTCTCTCTCTCTCTCTCTCTCTCTCTCTCTCTCTCTCTCTCTCTCTCTCTCTCTCCCTCTCCCTCTCTCTCTCTCCAAATAAAAATATTGAAAACAGCTATATTATTTATTTGAACAGCCTTTGTTTTTCCTCAACTTTCAGTTATCTGTTTATATGGAGACATGGACAGTCTCATTGTGAGCTAACTCTTCTACTGCTGTGTGTTTTTGTTGAGTGCTAATTGCTATATGGTCCTGATTGGTATCACTTTATGTCTACAAATTTACTACTGTGAATCCTCTCTCTGCTATTTCTTAACTCTTCTAGAATTGTGAATTTTGAAGGCAGTTTGTCAATTTATACTAAAAATTCTGAACGATTTTTATCGAGATTTGCATGAAATTTATTGAGGCAAACTTACTTTTATATATGGAATCTTTTTTTGATTTCTATTATTTTTTTTATTTTTAATAAGTAGAATCACTATAGGAACAAGTCTTGTATTGGTACCCCCATTTCCCTTCTCTCTGACCCCAAACTGCTAGAGCCCAATCTGAGTGGGATTGCTGGACCAGACCATGGGAAAGGGAATTATGAACTGTACAAGCAGTAGTCAGTTTTTTTTCTTCCTGCATTGTTGCTGAGGGGGGCAATGTCTCTGGATATTCTCCCCCACCATGGCTCTTACACTCTTTCCTCCTCCACTTATGCAATGTTCCCTGAGTCATAGTGGGAGAGTTTTGAGTCTGCTGTACTGTTGAGGACTTAAGAGTCTCTGGATTTCTGCTTTGGACTATTGTTGGGTATCATTGATGTCTGACTGCATTACCCTTTCATAGGTTATCTGACTTGCTGTCGGTAGCTCACTTGCTCATCTTGTCACTTCCTAAATGGTTTTGTTGGGGCCCTTGATGATAAATTAGGGAATGGTTCATCCTGCCTGAGAGCTAACCATCATCTCTCATCCTCTAGGTGGAACTGGTTGTCCATGTTTCTGGCTGTCTTCTGAAAAGTACAAATAGAATCTCCAACGGTGATTGAGATCAGTATAGGTCAAATGAGACAACCATTTTGTTAATTTGACAAGATTCTAATGAGCCTCTTTGTAGATCCTTGGTTAGTGGGGGCTTTTCTTTGGAGCCTTCCCCTTGGTTCTTGGTCTCCCTAAGAGTATGCACTGGATTCAAGTTCCAGCTAAGGGTTCCTTGCCATGGAGCAAATCTCTTAGCTAATCAGAGAGCCTTTGATTACCTACCAGGTTAAGTGCCACTATTGCACAGATGAGCACATCTTGCCTTGGTGATCTCTGCCATAGAGCAGTGTCCTCTGCATTCTCAGACCATCGCTGGGTGTATATATATCAACGTCTTCTGCTTTCTCAGAAAATTGTTGGCCAGTGTCCCCCGGAAGCTCATGTAACACCTTTCAGTAGTGCCCAGGCTACCCCCTGGTAGCCAGTTTCCTTTTTGGGTGCAAGAGGGTATCTTGATGCTGTGGGAAAACAGTCTGTGTTATCTTCAGCAATAGGGTGTTATCTTTTCCCTGGGGTGGGTATTTTAAGAGCTTTGACATAAGACTGGCTTGTTTTAGGGACCTTATAAGTCTCTTTGATCAATAACTCAGTGTGGGAAGTAACCAATTTCTGGGACAGAAGTTAGACTTTCTCCCAACCCTCTTCAGGGGAGATGACCCCAGCTTCCTCAAGAGCTTACTGACAAAGAGTAAGAATTCTATGGTATTGATTATTGATTTGGATTAGTGTATATCTCCCCTGGCCCTCCCATTCCCCACCCCAATTCCTTCCATCCCTTTCGTTAGTCTCTCAAGGCACCTTTCAGGTTTGCTTGCTATTCAAGCTTAACCTAATTAGTAACCTCAGATGAGGGAGAATATGCAGCATTTTCTCTCTGTTCTTGTGTGACTTCGATAAGTACAATCTTTTTCAAGTTCGTCCGCTTTTCTTCAAATGTCATCATGTCATTTTTTCCATACTTCAGTGTAGAATTCCATGGTGTATATGTACCACATCTTTGACATTCATTTGTCCAGTGGAATCTTATAAATCATAAATGGAATATTTTTGATTATTTACCTTTATATTAATCTTTGCTTGAAATTCTTTAAAGTTTTCAATGTCTTTCAAATATATACATATAATTTTTGAGGGAGGATGAGTGTTGAGGTATGGTTTTGCTCTAGTTCACACTGACCTGGAATTCACAATGTAGTCTCAGGGTGGCCTAGAACTCACATCAATTCTCTTAGCTCTGCCTCCCAAGGGCTGGGATTAAAAGCCTATGCCACCATGCCTGGCTCAATTTTTTTTCATATTTATCTCATCTTAATGCTACTGCAAAAGTACTTTTCAAAGTCACTTTCCTATTATTATCAATGTACATAAATGCATACAGACATATAGCAATAATGTTTTCATCCTTATTATTTCTAGGGTTTTCTTTTGTAGTAGCTCTTGGATTTTTGATGTAGAGAGTTTTGCCATCTACAAATAAATAGAATTTGATATGCTTTTTGCATGCTATTTATATTCTTGATTTATTTCCTGGACACAAACCTGGATAATGTTGAATAAAACCAGTGAGAGTGGTCATTTTCTCTTGCCCTTGTTTTCTTTCTATTCATATTCTGAGTATATTTAAAATGTTAAAATTAAATTATTGATCATACTATGATAAAACATTTACTGAAAATTGTTATGATAAATCTTGCAATAAATTTATATCCCATGTTTTGTGGAGCAAAAAAATAAATGTGCATGTAGCTATAACTTAAATTTCAAAATGTACTTTAACTCCTTCCAGGTTATTGTCAAATCTGGGCCAGGGACTTTCCTTAGTCTGGCCGTGTATGACAATTATATCTTCTGGTCAGACTGGGGCAGAAGAGCCATCCTGCGATCCAACAAGTACACTGGGGGAGACACGAAAGTTCTTCGTTCGGATATTCCACATCAGCCAATGGGAATCATAGCTGTTGCCAATGACACCAATAGCTGTAAGTCATCGTTATGTAACCACTCATTTTTTGTTTTTTAGTTATAAACATTTTGTTTTAAAATCATTTGGAAGGACAATATTAAGGATTTGCCTCAATTTATTAAAACACCCTGAATTTAAGTAATATCTATAGCGCTTTATCACCTGAAAAGAATGTCATCCTTACCTATGTGTTTGTGGAATCGTACTCCACTATGTCTTACTTTTCATATCTTTGAAGTTTCAAGTTATTTCAACAATAATCTTTCTTCATAAGCTTTGCATTAGGGCTTAAAAATTCTTCAGACAGTGCAATACTTAGAAAAATTTATTTTGCAGTATTAGTGTAGATTTAGTGGGATTACATTTGAAGTCTTGATATTTATGACAAATGTCTTAGAAAGATGGACTGATTCACTCAATGTGGTTCTTTAAATGTACTTATATTTTATAATGCTTAGATTCTCAGCAGTCCTGAATATTCTTTGTTTATAGAATGTCTCTCTGACACGAGTCATCTGAATGTCGAATAGGTAATTATTACCAAATATGACCTGAAGCCTCTTCATTGTAGGTGAGCTCTCTCCATGTGCTTTGTTGAACGGTGGTTGCCATGACCTCTGCCTCTTAACTCCTGATGGGAGAGTGAACTGTTCCTGCAGAGGGGACCGGATATTGGTAGATGACAACAGATGTGTGAGTAAGTAAAGAGAATCAATTGGATGTGACATATCTGCGCATCAATCATACCCACCATATCGTACCCACCAATAGTTGTAAAAGAAACGTGATTCAATATTGTATTTAGTTACCATACCATGTGATAGGTCATGGTAGCCAAAACAGTGATGAATAGGGTCGGTCCCCTGTGATTATGGACTTGACATTTTTGGGACTAGGTTAAGAATCACCTGCACAAAAGAGCATCTGAAAACTTGTAGCTGTAACTTTGGAAATCCATTAATTAAAACATTAATTAAAGCTGAAATGAACTAGAAGTCATGCCGTTGATCGGTAGCCTTGCAGTAAAACCACTCAGAGTCCATTGCAGTGTGTAAATGAGAGGATGGTGCATGCAGATTATTTGTAATCATTTCCAAACTGTTAATTAAGAATGTAACATTCCAGCCTTGCATGATGTTTATTCCTCCCAAAGGCATTGCAGTCTTTAATTAGTACCATTACAATATGCACTTAATAACAGCCAAGTTTCCAAAATAAATAACGGTTCAAGTGTTTCAATATTGCCATGAAAAATTAGCAAGGAACATTTTAAAAAAGGTTAATTTCCCTTTAACATTGAGACTATTTGTATATGAGAAAGATGGGCAGAGAAGCACCTTGTCGGAAATTGGTGAATTCACCTTGACAATGTATAAATTTTTACAAAATTTTCTCCCTATGTATATTCTCATCTCTTTTCAATGTAGAAAATTAATAGAGCAGGGTAAATATACACTATAAAATATGTTTTTATCTCTCTCTTCAGTTGCTTTCTTCCCTTATCCACAAGAATTATCTTTTCTTGCATATGTTACAAATCTCTACTGGAAATCTGGTACCAAACCCAGGGCAACTATTAGAATAAGACTGTCCCAGAACAAATGAGAAAAAGAGGAAATTGCTCCATGAACGCTAAAGGCAGAAACTAATTTAAATATCCTGACCCACAAGTTTCCATATTTCTTTGTTGTTCAACACTGCTGAGTAAGTCAGGAAATTGCCTGAAGTCCCTGTGGCTTCAGCAGTAAGGATCTGCATCTGATACTGTCTGCTGGCCTGGCTAGTCATATGTGGGAATCACTCACGGTTCTCTCACAGGCTAGTAGTCACATAATACCTTTGATGAAAGCAGACAGGCTCATGTGTGTACAGCAGAGGCCTGATGCTTAAGGTAGCTTATATACCACTGCCCCTGCTATGCCATCTGCTTCTTTCTGATGATAACAGGAGATGTGTCTCACAGGAAAATATTCTCAACTAGCACAGTTGCATTGCCCTGGACCTGAAGAGCAGCCCTGGGTTCTTGAGGTGACAAACTGCTCTCCAGGTATACTCTCTTCCCTGTGAATATGTTTTGCAACCCTGTGATCCAATAGAAGGAACACAAAATAGCCCTTGTCTTTTCCTTGTCAAATCCATGTCTGAGAAAAATTTCTGCCATATCTATATGCACACATGAATAAGTATCTTCAGAAATGTTTATGAATGTTAATATCTTGTTCATTTACTCACACCTAAGTGAGGGCGAAAGGTTTGGGGAAACATTTGCCGTCATAATTGTTAATAAAATATTTATGCAGTTTCCTTCTATCCCACATTAATAATTCGACTGATAGCCATCATAGAAATGGGATGAGCAAGCACAATTAGATGAAGTCATTTCTAGGAAAGAAGGAAAGAGCACATACAACTGCTACCAGCTCCAGACAGAAGCAGAAAGTGCCCTTCTGTCGTGTAAAATGAGGAAGAAAACTTATGGGCAAACAAAATTTATTTTGCATTTTACAATCATTGATACACACAAACATGCATGATTTCCCCAAAATAATCATGACTGTTAACCTTAAATATGGACTACTTTTTTCATCACAGCAAGTTTTCACTGGAAATCAGAAAATAAACACGGGGTATGCCAGTAGCTATAATACTCTACCCGTCCATATTTTGTTCACTTCATGACCTAAGGTGATTCCTTAATAATGCCTGCACCATTCCCAAAACTTTATACTCTTAGTTAGTCAGGGTTCTCTAGAGACACAGAACCAAGAGAATGAATTGTACTTAAAAAAAAAGGGGGTGAGGAATTTTTTGGATAATTAAAATCAAGCTCAAAGTTAGCTCAAAGTAGTCCCACAACAGAAGTCTGCAAACTGGAGAGTCAAGAGAACCAGTAACCACTCAGTCTATGAGGCTGGATACCTCAGCAGCCCTAATCCAGCACTGAAGGCCTAAAGGCTTCCTAGGGAGCCACTGGTCTTCAGTCCAGGCTGGAAGGCTGAGGAAGCTTCTTTTGCCTACCAAGAGATGCACAACAAGCACCAGCAGCCAGGCAGGCAGGGGAGAGGGATTTCTTGCTCCTTTAGATAGCCTTAGGGCAGGGTCTCACAACCCTTCTTCCCCAGATTTATTGACTTACTGAGTCTCCAGAATTTCCTTCCTGCTCTGCCCTCCCAGAAAGGGATGTCTCTTTCTAGCTGCCCTGGGCTTCCTTACATCCTACCCCGTACTGATAGGGCTGTCTTCCTGTAAGGCATTCTCAGAGATGCACCCAAGATTACTAAAAAGGTCATGTTGACAACAAAACCTGACCATCACAAAGTGTGGCATTATTGGGGGCATAAATATGTTTATTTATGGTTATAAATAGTGTTCATTAAAAATATTTTACAGATATGTAAAAGTTCAATAGTACATTGGCCAGAAATTGAACTCAAGTTTTCTAGGGACAGGGGAGAATTCTCTTAATTTGCTGCCAATGCTGGTTATAATTTTTAGGCTTCTAATTATTGGCTGTTTACTCTGAAATGGTATTCTACTTTGTCTACTGACTGAACAGTAAAATTTAAATCACATCAAGAAAAATGTTATATTTAGAAATTTTGCATATCATTGAAAGAATTAAATTAGAAGTTATAAAACTGTATAATGTATAAATATGATATTACAATTAGTTGAAGTCAAGGAATAAGGAGGAAATAAACTATGGGACATTTCAAGAAGTATTAGTATACATTTAATTAAATGTGTTTGAAATGAATTTCAGAAATATCTGACAACAAATTGTAAAATTAAGCTATATCTCTTGTAGAGATCAATTCTAATTACAACACATACCATTAATGACTTGATGGCAATGTACAGTTTTTAAAGCAAAGAATGGATTCCAACAATTTGTTGGTATGTATTTGGTTTTTCAAGGTGGAGTCTCACTCTAGCCCATGCTGGCCTGGAATTCACTATGTAGTCTCAGGGTGGCCTTGAGCTTTATGCTGATCCTCCTACCTCTGCCTCCCAAATGCTAGGATTGAAGGCCTGTGCCACCACCCAGCTTTATTTTTAATAATAAAAGAGATTGACTTCAATCAGTAAAGACCTTTAAAAGCAGAAGTCACATGTGGCACTTCAGATGAAATTGAGCATTAGAAACGATATTCTTGATTTTGTCAATGTTAACCTATGTGAGCAATTTAGAGCATAGCACATTTTGAAAAGAAAGAATGAAAAAACTTGGACAAATTTCAAAGGAAAATCCTGAGATCCTGAGATGTGGAAACAGGCAAATATGGCAGTGTGGAGTGGTGCTCTCTAAAGTCAGGCATTTGCTTTGTCGATTTTCATTTCATTCCCAGCTTCCTGTCCATTCCAGATTTGGAGGGATCCAGAGGCTGAGGAGGAAGAGAATAGACTCTCTGTATTTCTTAGGGAAGGAATAAGCTACTGGAGTTTCCTCAGAAGAAAGTTTGAGACTGTCAAATTAGAAGTGGGAGAAAGAGGCACCATCTGTTTGAAATGATTTCCTCTCAGGTTTTTTAGAAACGGGCATGTTTTTCATTGGAAATTTTGAAGAATACATAATATATCCTAATAAGACAACACAAAAGTACTATCTGAATGTCTAAAGCTTATTTAACTATTTTGACTCTTTATTATTAGGGTTTTTTATTGTTTGCTGAGACAAGTTCTTACTCTACAGCTCAGACTGACCTTGATTGTACTGTGTAGCCCAGACTGCCCATCAATTAGTGATTTTCCAATCTCAGCTTCTCAAGTGCTGAAATTATATGTATTAACAACTTCCCATGACTAGCTGGTTTTCTTTTCAAAGAAATTATTTTTAAGATGGACTGAAAATTCTAAACTACTATTTTCCTCTTCACTCATAATCAACAAACGATTAACAAAATACAAAATTAGGTAAAAAAAGAAAAATAGTCATTCAACCTGCAAAATACCAAGCATGTAACTCTAAAGGAACTTGCAAAGGGAAAGCAGAGAAAGTATTCCTGCTAAATTCAAATATACAAATGTCATAAATCATTGTCTTCCAGTTCATTTCATACTTTCATAAATTTTAGTTTATTTTTATAATTGAGATGAAGGATTATAATACTCACGGTGTCAAAACAATGCACATCACCGAACACATTGAGTTTTTCTTCTTTCAGCTAAAAACTCCTCTTGCAACATTTATTCTGAGTTTGAGTGTGGCAATGGTGAGTGCGTTGACTACCTGCTCACCTGTGATGGCATCCCTCACTGTAAGGATAAATCGGATGAGAAATTACTCTACTGTGGTAAGTGTCTCACAAGGGATTTGCTCATTACAGAGACACATTTCTCTTCTTTTAAAATATAGCTCTTAGCTCATATATCTTTGTTTCATGTGAATAATTTTGTCTCTGAAAGTCATGCATCTCTGAAGCACACTGACTTGACTTGTGTAGACATGAGATACCTTCTTCCCTAGCCTGTTATCATGATGTTCATTGAAGATATACTTTTTAATGGTTTTCTATGCATTATTAGGAGTCTGCCTTTTGAGCTGCCTAGTATTTCATCATTTCAAATAAGGTTTAGTCTAATATTCCTTAAAGTGTAATTCAGAAATAAATGATTTGTGTCTATGACAGCTAACTGCAGCAGATATCCAGCCTCAGTCCACAGCTTCTTAGGCTTGTTTCAAAGTACTTTTTATTTCATTTGTGTGACCAGTGCCAGCATGGGGGCAAGTTTCCTCGAGTGTGGAGGCTGAATGCTTTAATCCTGATCTACATTAGTCACAGGCTTTCCTCCCTCATACTTGCACTACAGATAACCACTGCATGGTCACTTCTGGAGGAAAATTCACTTTTCTACCCCTGGAAACAATGGTGATTTTCCTCCCTTGGTAGAAATCAGCCTCATGAAATTGAGATGGACTAAGACTGACAAACTTTGGGATACTAAACCTCAAGGTTCACTCCCATCAACGCACCTCCTCTAGCAAGGCTCCACCTCCCAAGCATTCAGAATGCTTGAGTTTGTGGGGACATCTTTTTCAAGCCACCACAATAGTCAAAGAAAATTTGTCCTTGGTTGTTGCAAAGAACAGGAACTCAATCTTTTTTTAAGGCTGCACAACATCCTGCTGTGTTCATATACCACATTTCCCAAGGAGCATTTATTAATTTCACGTGTTGTCTCTGATGGAAAGTGGCCCTTTTCATCATAGACATGGTGCAAGATGTGGTTCATATTCTAATGCTGAAGTCTTTTACCATCGTGAGTTCCATTCTCTTTAACAGACACCAAGTAGTAGGATTCTTAGATCGCTTTATGGTTCTTTAGCTCATTTTTTGAAGAACCTCTAAATTTTCCATAATGACTGCACTAAAAGGTGCAAATATGTCTGTTTCTTTCTGTCATGACCAGAAGCTATCGTTTAACTTTTCATTCAAACTTTGACAATATGATGGGTCACTCTGACATTGTTTCATATACATAGTTCTCATGAATAGAGACTTTTTCACATACTCATGAGTCATCTCTCTTCTTTTAGGAAATCGGCCACTATTAAATTGAATTGTTTTGATTTGCTATTTAATTTTTACAGTTCTTATATATTTTGTACCAGATATACTTTGTTTTTAAATATTCATTTGCTTTATTTCTTCTATGATCTTTCTTACTTCTTTCTATCGATTTATAATTTGCTTTATCATTGCTTTTGTAATGACCCTGAGTTTTGTTGTAAGGTTCTTTTCATTTTTTTAAAATCTTTCCATTTATTATTCTTAGTATTGTTTTTGCTAAATCCTATATAGCTTTGGACATGTCATGGTTATATTCTCATCCCATTTTATACCTTAATGGGCTCATTGTAATTTCAAGACAATTCAATTCAGTGGACATTTTACAGATACTTTTAGGAGAAATATATTGATATTTACATATCTCTTTGACACACTAATTCAGGAACACATGGTTTGCTGTTGTTTTCTTTTTAATAAAAATCCTTTCAGACTCAAATGTGTTAAGAGATCAATTCTGAAAGGTTTTTGCTACTTTTGAAATAGAGATTTAGCTCTTCTTAACCAAATATGCACTTTAAGTATATTCCTGGAACACTTGACAGATTTGAGAAACAATATGTAGATTGGATAAAATTTAAGATCTCAGGTACGAAGAACTAAGTAATATAAGTTCTTGGTTAGGTGCTCCCTGGATATTGACAAGTATCTTCATTCAGAGCTTTAACACAGCATACACATTTTTTATAGATCCATTACCAAGATATTATGAATAAAATCTTAACCATGATTTTCATTTTGTAGTAATACTTTTGTATAACGTCTAACTGTGAGTTGCTACTTTGACTTACCAGAAAACAGAAACTGCAGGAGAGGGTTTAAGCCTTGCTATAATCGTCGTTGCATTCCATATGGCAAATTATGTGATGGAGAAAATGACTGTGGCGATAACTCTGATGAAGCTGACTGTAAAGGTAATGCTTTGGAGACAACAGTATACAAACATTATTTTAGTTTTTCTTGAACTATTGAAGAGTTTGCTTCTGAGAGTACCATATCATGAACCCACCCCCAAAATCTCTACCTAATACACTTTGATAATTTTCTTTAGGATGGAATAGTGAGGTCATTATACTCATCAAATAAGCCTGACACAGAAGGACAAATGCCACGTGATCTCAATGATATGTGAAATGTGAGAAAGAAATCAATTTCATAGGAGTTGAAAGAACGGTGATTCCCAGAGAATAAGGAAGAGAGAGGGTAAAAAGAAATGTGGAAAGTCTGATCACTGGGTATTCAGATACAGTTCAATAGAAACTATAGTTCTTTATAAATCAATCGCATTAAATTTATTTTTATAGTACTTGTGACTGCATTTTCACTTTTTTAACTTAGTTTTAAACTGTTATCATTTATGACCATTCCAATCGCATCTACTTTCCTGTAGGGTCTTTCTATCAAATATAGATTAACATTTAACTTACTACTCTGAAAATGTTCCCTTCATTTCTTCATCCATTTTATCTGTAATTTCATTTAACAGATGTGCATAGAACCTTACTACTATAATTTTAGTTTTCACTTGTTTCAATATCCATTTATTGAGGTATAATTTGAAAATGGTAATAAATTTATCCATTTCAAGCGTGCACAATGATTTTAGTAAAATTACCAAATTGTACAACTGTTATCACGAATAAGTTCTAGAATACTTATTTACATGACCTTCTGAAAATCCCTCACCTCATCTACTTCTTGACACAGGCAATCACTAGTTGTATCCATTGATGTAGACTTTCCTTTTCAAGGCATTTTCTGTAAATTAAATGATATAGTATGTTAAATCTCTTATGTTTTATTTCTTTTACTTCAAATGTGCCTTAAAGACACATGCCCGTTGTACAATATATCAATATGAACTTTGGTACTATTGTGTTTACTCCGTATATTTTATCATGGTTATATCTAATCACATTTTCTAATTCCTAGTCAATGCACTTTAGACCTGCATTGAATATCCACTCAATGATCCCCCCCGCTTATGCTTTTCCCACTTTATATCTGTATTGGTAATTATGCCAGTATTTCCCACAGTTACTGATGGGACTAATCAGCAAAATACATAACCTGGGTGAAAAGCCTGGCATCAACTTAACTGTCTAAATTCACTTGAACAATCTTTGCCTCAATTTGCAAAATTTTAACATAGGAAAATTAATCAAATGGGAATAATAAATTGAATTAAATACTAAAAACCATAAATGGTAGACCATATGGAAAATGCCATATAAGTTTTGCCTTCTTTTTTGAATTACTGACCACTAATGATGTAGTCATTTTTGCAGAATAAATAACAAGTTTTTGTCTGACATTTAACTCAATGTAAAACTCAAACTCAGCCTAGATAGATGGCTTACCAGCAAAGGCACTTGTGTGCAAAGCCTAATGACCTGGGTACAGATTCCCATTACCCACATAAAGCCAAATGCACAGAGTAGCCCATGTATTGGGAGTTTGCAGTGGCAAGAGGCTTGGGTGCCTCTCTCTCTCTCTCTCTCTCTCTCTCTCTCTCTCTCCTTTCTCTCTCTCTTCCTCCCTCTGATTTCAAATAATAAATAAATAAATAAATAAATAAATAAATAAATAAATAAATAAACAAAAAGGCTGAACTTAAAAAAAGACATGAACACAACAGATATTTACAAAGTCATTTTTTGAAGTCTTTCCTTTTAATGGATTCCACTTTCAAAAGGTTGTGATACATGTACCACTTGAGCTGCTCAATTGTTATGTGAACATCCAGCATGTGAACTGCTCAGTCTTGAAGTGAACAACTGAGTATTTATGGTATTGTGACAACACACACATTAATATAGTTTTTAAAACTTAAAAGTATCCTGATAGCCTGAAATGCAATGATAAAAAGAAGGCAATGACAAACTAACAATAAAAACTGCAAGGTATTTGGTATTGTTGTATTGAGACTACAAACAGAAAAGCAGTTGAGACAATTGTTGATTATTTTGGAGTGAGGACCATGTCCATGGCCTTTATAGGCTGTCACTAGGAAAAGAGGAAATGAAATCATATTTACAATAAAAGGAATATATATATGCATATATATATATGAAAGCAATGCTAATGAGAAGAGACTGACCAAACCAGAGTCTTCCACAAATAGCTGAAGCTAAGATTAAATAGGAGAAAGGAATCCAGAGTGATTTTCTTGGGTAATAAACATAGAATAGCATGGAAAGGTAAAGGAAGTTCTCAGGCATGAATGGTTTCCACCTCTCTACACATCATGGTTCGCCTCCTGCTCACATGGGGATGCGGATGTGGCCCTGGGATCATCTGCCCTCAGGTGGGGCACTTGGAGGTATCCTCATGACCTATTCCAAAGGCACGAGATGGAGAGGTCTGGAGTTCAGGCCTCTAGATCTAGACTATGAGAATTGATTATGGACTCATTGAAAAGGAAAAAAACAAACAACTCAGAGAGGGTATAAAATTATGGTTGTTAAATAAAAAATTAAATGCTATTTAAAATGTGGAAGTAGGAACCAAACTAGCAGAAGGATCTCCGCAAGAAATTCTTTCATCGGTCACAGTGGATCATTCAGCAACTTAAAGTGTTACAGAGAAGGCAAGATGAAGCATGGATTACAAGTCTCACTGCTCTTGGCAAATATGTAATTTCTTTTTTTAAAAAAAATATGTAATTTCTTAATTAGCTTCTTGAAAATCCCCTCAATGAAATGGTAGAGAAACCAGACTACACTCCCTTAAGCTGAAAAGTGGTTTGGAAGAGAGAATAAAGAGAGACAATCAGATAGCTCCTAGGAAAGAGTGATGGCAAAGGAAAGTATGAAGTATATTTGTGATGAGAAGCTTCTATGAAATGAAGGAACAGAGCAGAAAGTGTGCACATTATTCATGAGCTATGAGAAAAGCAGGAGGCTTTTGTCTCCTAAAGTTGACCTTATGAAATTGAAGTGAATTTGCAAATTAGGTCATCCACCTAGTAGCAATATTGCCAATGAAAGTTTAGAACTGATCAGACATTGTATGACACTGTAGCAGATGGAGGGGAGTAAGCATTTGGCACAAAGGAGGGTTGGACATAAGAGGACCAAGAAAATTTCCTTTCTGGTTTTTCAGTCAGGAAAAGTACATATGTGGAACCAGATGATGATAAAAACATCAAGTTACACTGAGAAGCAATTAAACAATAAATATTAAAACAAACTATTGAAAATTACTGGCACTAGATTTTTTTCTTAGAAAATAAAGGATTGTTTTTAAAGAGGTAACCAAATTAGTCAATGTTTTGGGGTCTGTAGAATATGATATCTAGTAAATGATAGGCATTAAATTTGTTTTGGGGTGGTTGAAGCAATAAGTTGTCTAAAACATAGATTTTATTTTGCTTAATGATATCAATAGCAGCTGCTGAAGAACAATAAAAATAGCTCAGAATGTTTTCTCCTTAGCATAAATATGCTATCTATATTCTTGGTTACAGAGCAGT
Source organism: Zapus hudsonius (assembly GCA_004024765.1). Classification (NCBI taxonomy): domain Eukaryota; kingdom Metazoa; phylum Chordata; class Mammalia; order Rodentia; family Dipodidae; genus Zapus; species Zapus hudsonius. Next base: position 71,191 of record PVHP010002233.1, on the reverse strand, counting down.
GTATTTGTGAATCCAGCTTTGGTCATGACCTTTCATTTCTAACAATGGTTTAAAAATAACAGCAACAGGATATCTTCAAAAGACATAGAACAAGGTCTCAAAACTAGAAATTGATCTCAGGTACATTCACAACCATTTTATTGCTTATTAGCAAAAAAGTGAGCTTATGAAACTTGAGTAGCTCTTCTAAATGAAATGAAGGAGTTGCCTTTTAGATATAAGAATGCTTATGTCCCTATCCTCCTTGTGTTTGTTGGACTTTTCTTTGACTCCTGTTTGACACATGATGCTGCTGTTGGGCCCTTTCATGCCACAGAGGGAAAATCTCACCAAGTTCATCATCTATCAGCCTATGAAGATGTGTGGTCACCAGACATCTACATTATAACACACAGAAGATGTTTAAAAAATAAGAAATATTGGAAAGAAAGAGTATCATTTGTTCTGAAACTTCCTTTTCTACACGAAGGCCTCTACAGAGGCAGGCTTGGTAGCACAGATCTGTAATTCCAGGTACTCAGGAAAGTAACGCAGGAATGTTAGAAGTTCAAGGTCTGCCTGGACTAGAATGCTAGGACCTTGCCTCAAAACAAATAGTTAACACAGCTCAGTGGCAGAATAATAGCCTTACTCCAGTATTGAAAAAAAAAAAAGTAAATATACAAATGAATATTTTTGAGTCTTTGGTGAGCTGTAAGTTAAAGTGCTATTGCACATGTGTTTAATTTATGCTATTTTATTTAATTCCACAAGGGCAGAGAATGTATTCACACCGTGGAAATATATGTTATAAGGAATTATTTTTGGTTTTCTCTCTTTTAGAGGAAAAGAAAAAATCCCAAATTCTCATCAAACTTTTATTTTTTGTCTCTGTAAAGCTAGTCCTTTCATGGCGAGATCTCAGACCTCAGGCTATCTGAAGGGATATAAACAGTTCAAAAACTCTGTCATTTTGTATTCCTCTTCTGCTTGTGTGACAGGTTGAGTGACTAGGCCCAGGGAGAACTTGTGAAGTGTCTTGTTCATGGTGAGAGGAGTCTAAATTTCTTCCCCTGGGAGCTCATGAATGTCCATGGGCCACTGGGATCTTTTGAGAAACCAGAGAGCCTGGAGTTCTGAGGCTACCTCAAAGAAGAAAACGGTGCTGAGTTTCTGTTGTTGTTTATCTTTTTTACAGCTAGTTTGTGTTGCTTTATTTTTTCAGAGTTCAAAGAGAAACTCTGAATGATTCTATATACAGAAAGAAAAGAAAAAGATAAACATAGCTGGGGAAGAAAATTAGAATTCCTTTTGTGTTTGCAAACCCTAAGAACCTAAGCAGTAATAAAATAATTAAATAGAACTTGTGGTTTGAAAGGAAATAGAGAGATACAACAGTCATTTTAATGGGTTTGTTTATTTTATTTATATATTTTGTTCTTGTCAGCTTCCCTTTGCTTTAGGCTAAACAAAGAGAGTTGACAGGTTAATTATAAGAACCGTCCAATGGGCAACAGGATGTCCATTCCATTTTCCATCCTTCATACCTCATTAAGGATTTTAACTGCCACGGTAAAAGGAAGGTGGAAGAGGAAGAAAGTGAAGGGAGCATATGAAGGAGAGAGTGGGTTTACTTATTTTCCCCCCCAGCTTTTAATTTTGAATCACCAACCCTAATGGTTCTGACTTTCTACCATCTCATTGTTATTCTGTGTGTGGTCATGGTGTATTTTCACTCACATTTTATAGGCTAACATTTCCTTTTGGACAATCTGGAGGGGAAACAGAGTGTTTTTCATGAGGCTTATCTGTATTTGAACCAAATTATTTTCTTTCTTCTCTTATTCAAGAATTTTTTCCCCTGAGGAAAAATTGTCAGAAACTTTCATATTCACCTGACACATTAAAGATTGCAGTATCTCTCTCCCTCAGAAATCAACCTGAGGGTGAAATAAATTAAAACACATGACTGACTGACCAAAATAAAGTACGAAGGAATGTAGTTGAAGCAATGGACAGAAAGTGGTCTGTTTTAGAGAAAGACCATTTGTTTACTGATTTCATGAATTTTCTGTTATTTCCATGGTGTACTAGCTTTCTTATTACCATGACAAAAAAAAATACCCAAGAAAACTTCTTAAAGCTGGACAGATTTATTTTGGCTCATGACATCAGAGGAATCAGTCCATAGTCCTCAGTCCCTTGATTCTGGGACCATGTTGAGGCTAGACATCATGACTGTGGAGAATATGGAAGATTCTCTTCACCTACCTGGCTTCAGAGAGGCAGCAGAGATGGGAAGAGATTGGGTGTAGCCTTCCAAGACAATCCCTCATGACCTCCCGTTTATATTCATTTTTATCTTACTTTAATTATCATTAATTATTCTCTTTTATCTCCTCTGCCCAGCTCCTGTTACCCTGAAGGCCCTCCTCAGTGGGGTTACAGTCTTCACTGTGGGGTCATGAAGGCCTCAATCAAATCCTGTGGGGCAGCAGGGAATCTTGCCTCAGGATAGTCCTACCCACTCTGGCTCTTACAATCTTTCCATGCCCTTGTTCACAGTGTCCCCTGAGCTGTGACAAGACTGTTGGCTGTCTGATTTAGTTTTGAGTTCTTTGTAGGTTCTGGATTTTTGTTTTGATAGGATTTGATCACCATGTTTGTCACCATCAATTTGGGGCTGGTTGTCAGGCTAGGAGTAAGAGCAGTGTTCATGTCAAGTGACTTCCTTTATCTCTAGAGAATACCTCCTACAACTTCCTTCACCCGTCTAACTACAGCCATAAGCTGGGAAACACAAATTCAACACATTGGCATTTTGGGGATTTAGGTATTTCATATCTGAACCATAACACACACAGTTCTTCCACTAAAGACTACTTCAACTTTTGCTGATGCAAAAAAAAAAATTTAACTCTTACTACCATCTTGGTTCTACTGCTTAAAAAAACTTTTACCACCATTTAATAAGTCAGATATTTTCCTCACTCATCACTCTGTTTAATACTCACATGGATCTGAGCTCTATGGCAGGTCATATATTTTGTGGAAAAAGGGCTAGGTCTAGAAGGGACAATCTGTATTTTATAATCTATATAATGTTATAATCTCTAATCTGACAGTCTGTCTCTTGTCAGCAGGATTTATTATATCTATTGTTGATTTCCTCTTTGCCTTGTTTTATTACATAATTTAGTCCAAGGCTTCATTCTTTTTGTCCCTCGTTTCCATTATTCTCACAACATACTCTTTATCGTACACTTGCCTCAGAGCTGCTGACATTATATTTGAGAGTCCATATCTGAATAGTTTTATTCTTTTACAATCTGAAAGCTATGTTCATAGAGTGATTTTGTATCTCTTCATCTTCTCACGTGTCATCATTCACTCATTTAGACTTCCTAACCATTAGCATGGAGTATTCTCTTTGGAAGTTTGGGGGGAAATGTTGGCATGGTGGTATAATTGTCCCTTTTGGGATTTTCTGAAATCCTGGTCAATTTCAAGGTTATAAACACTTTATGATATAAATCACTGTGGTCATTCCTAGAAACATTACAATTGCCTAAAATGTTACTTCAAATGAACAATGAATAGTCTTTATAGACAAAGAGATGTAAGCATTCATTTGATACATAATTAATGAGACTGGATCATGTAGTAGAAAATGAAAATGACTGGCATGATTATCTTCTGAGTTATGCATTACTCTTTCTATTTTGATTAACACAATGTGAAATGTGCTAGTAAGAAATATAAAAGAAATGCATTTCCTAAGACAAGATATTGTATCTTCTTCTTCTGTTTTGGAACAATGAATTTATCTCTACTGATAATGACATTATCATTTTCACATGATAAGCTTTTTTTTAGTGAAGAAAATAATGAAGCAATTATAATTGCAAATTGTAAATAAAACATTTATTCTAATCACCATTTAAACCCAAATAAGTATGCAATTTTAAGCTACAATTAAATATAATAAGAGCAATGCAGTATGAAATACAAATGACATGCACACCCTTGAGTAAAATTTGCATATTTTAAGATCACATTTTAACCATTTACAATTGATGTAATTTCTATTTATAATTAAATAGGCACTTCAAAATATCAACACAAGTAAAAGCTGCATAATCAAAGAACCCTTCAGGTTGTACTTAATATAGTGAACCTGTGGATATTTGAAAGTTAATCTGGCTTATATAGCATACTAAGAACATGTTACAATATGACCCTGTACATACTTATCTAGTAATGAATGGTTAAGCAAAAAAATGAATGTAGTATTATGAATAATATATTTGGCACAACACACACACACACATATATCATATTGAAATGGATTTTCATGTTGGCAAAGCAGAGAACTGTAAATCCATTTTTTAAAATAGAAATGAATACTGTAGTTATGTTTCCTGCCATATATTTCATAGATAGTTCTCGTCTTATTTTCATTTGCTACCTGTAGCAAAGTGAATATTCCTTGTTCAAGCCAATAGGGATCCCTAGCTTTCCACTTACCTGCCTCTTTCTTTGTGACCAGCAATGAAGGGAAAGCTCCCCTTCTTGTGAGCAGTAAGACAACAATTTCTCAGTAGGTCTCTGCTTCGGAATTTGATCAGGTCCTATTTGCTGTAGAATATGGAAGGAGAGAGTATTTTCAGCAATGTTTATCTCTTTTTTGGTTTAGCCCCAGTGTTGGGTCTGTATGATCAAAGTGTCCAAGAAATAATCCTTGCTTTACTGAAACCCACCACAAAGTGGTCTTAAGGTATATGAACCGATAACTGGAATTCAGTGTGATAAAAATCACTACTTAGGAGCCTGGTGTGGTGGCCTTAACCTTTAATTAAGTGAGAACTGTAATCCCAGCACTAAGGAAGCAGAGTTGGGGGGGAGAATCACCTATGAGTTCAAGGCCACACTGAGACTACTACATAGTGAATTCCAGGTCAGCCTGGATTAGAGGGAGACCCTACCTTCAAAATAACAAAAATCACCTCTTAGGGATACCTTGCATGAAAGAGAAGAAACAAGTGGGTGTTGGAAGAAGAAGTTCACATTAGACTTCCCAGAGTTCAAAACACAAAGTCAAAATTTCATCAGTTTATTACAATACTAAAAATCCAAGTGCCAGAGGCCATTTTCTGTGCCCTCTACCCATGTGTTTATTTGCTTGCTGTCTTTCCTAGTTTCCACCTGTGCCATAGCTGAGTTCCGCTGTGCAGACGGGACTTGCATTCCAAGGTCAGCACGCTGCAACCAGAACATCGATTGTGCCGATGCTGCAGATGAAAAGAATTGCAGTAAGATATTCCACTTTAGTGTCCTCATGCCTGGACACCTTTTGCCATGGGATTGAACACCATCCAACGGTTCCCTGAAACTCATCCAAAACTGATTCGTAATTAACTCCTGTTGTGCAGGATAATTGCATGTTTACTTTTTCAGATGAAGTTCTTTTTTAAATTTTTTTTTTGCCTCTATGACCTACGTAGAAAGCTCCTGATCTTTGAAAATGATGTGTTTCTCCTATACTTTTCTTGATGCCCTTCTAGATAATACAGACTGCACATATTTTTATAAACTTGGAGTGAAAACCACAGGGTTCATCAGATGTAATTCCACCTCGCTGTGTATTCTGCCAACATGGATATGTGATGGGTCTAATGACTGCGGAGACTATTCAGATGAACTAAAGTGTCCAGGTAATTCTGAGAAAGAAAAACAGTCCTTGCTGTAAAGGCTTAAAGGCTAGTGACTTGTACAGAATGAATTAGATGACTTTCATTCATAGTATTCATTGACTGAGATGAATATTTATATACTATGGACTAAAGGTAACCGTTAACTTCCTTGCCTGCCATATCATCTTTTCGAATGAGTTATAAAATGATACACAAGAAAGCTGTCCTAAGCTGAGATTGTAAAATGTATATTTAGCTCCTAATTATTCCTTTTAAATTTGGCGATTGACTCTTTAAAGTGTGTAATCGGTAGAGCTTCACCAGAAATAGTATAAACCTTGATATGACATTCCAAGAATAAAAGGAGAGAGACCACTTGTAGATCGCTGTTATGCACTAATGTTTTGCATCAGCAGTTATAATTTGCACAAATTTTTGGCTTAAGAATTTGTGTACCAGTTTTTATTGTTTTCTGATCACTGACTGGCAGACATTTTTATCTTCTCAGTAAATATCTCCTCCTGCCTAAGGTCTAAGAAGCACCATTTGCCTTCTTTGACAATGCCTTCTATGAAAAGTCATGACTGTTCCAATTTGAGAACAAAATAATAAAAATCAAAAAAATGTCTACATAACTGCAAGTAGATATATGTTAATTAGCATATTATTGAACTTGGCCTCATATTTCCCTTAGTCCCCCCTCATGCTAGCAATATTCGATCTGTTCTATATTTTGTTGATAGGTCAATTTAAAATAAATCTTTTAGGAATAATCTATTGGGGTATTTGTACCACTATGCATACAAACATATAACTGACTTGAGAACCTACTGTTCACTGAGGTTGACCAGTAGTCACCTTTGCAGGGAATCGTGGACCATGGCCTTTCTGCTAATGTGAGGTATTAACTCTGTGATGTCACTTCTGCATGAGGCCTTTGGTTTCCCATAGAAACTGCATCCACGGAGGATGTGGAGACATTTACTAGGGGGACTTCACTGTAGCTCACTGCAGATATTTACTGTTTTGAAACCCTTGCTTTAATTTAAATATATGAATAGTTTTCAAGAAATAAAGAAACTTATTGGTTTAGCTTCAGTGAACTTGGGTATCAAGATAACTTTTTGCAACAACACATTCTTTGTCTCATCATGGCTGCAATTGATTTTTGAAAATAACGCATAGTGGATGTCTTATACTGGTATTTTATGTTCCATTTATTTTACTTGTATGTTTCTAGGATTAGTATTTTATGTGAAAGGTTATTACTAAACAATAATGAGGAGCTGTTTTTTATATGGGTTAGAGAGCAAGCGACATTGATCCAGTCTCACAGCAAATAGACAAGCCAAATGACACCAGCAGATCAAGCTATGTGTGTCAAATAACAACCAGATAGATTCCCAATAGCTGTAAAGTAAATGAGTCTTTGTAACTTTATGATTATTTCACATAAAATGTGTTTTCAACCTTTCACAGAAACCAAATAGGGATAGTTTTTATTTTAAAACACCGAAATGTATCACTGAAGAATAATTAGCAAATAAACTGTAGCGTACATTTCCTGACTGACTATGGACCATTCATGTCTTAAACTGTTTCAACCCAAAGGCACAAGAGGACGAATGGGATCCAATGAGGAGAGAAATCCAGTATTTTCTGTGTACACTTAGTGGTTGTAATAATAATCTTGTTTTAATAACAACTACAAAAAACTTGAAAATGATCATAGAGAGAGAGACCTCTTTTTATTCTTATGCTATTTTAGAAATTATAATAAATTTAATTTTTTTTTATTTTTTGGTCTTTATTCATGTTGCTGAGGATTGGACTGCTGGTCTGACATCTGCTGAAGACACGCTCTAACGCTCAGCTGCACCATAGCCGAGTAAAAGTTTTAGATATTACATTGTAATTGGTTTCCCTTTCTTAACAATAGAAAATATTCATTTCACTTTTTTTCAAAGAATAGTCAGAATAGAGTGCAGATTAAACAAAATCCACAGTTTACCTTCAGAGATCTACTGATATTTATTTCATAAATATATATATGACATTCCATATATATGGAATTAATTTCCATGGGAATAGGAATGCTTTTGAGTCATTGGTATTATTCTTCTTTATTTTTACTACCTAATCTCCAACTGCTTTGATTTCCTCGGATTTTCCTATCAACAATCTTCTATTCAGGACCAATCCTAAATCTTTATCGTGTCTGAGCCCTGGGCCATCACCTGTGGCTGTGAGAGCTTCCAGTTTGTCCTTGGTTTTCACAACCTTGGTATTTATTTAGGAGAACATCCAAACACCTTCATGTTTGCTTATCTTCCAATGGCATAGTGTTCATGTTTTATCAACATACATAGCAAAATCCCAAGATTGATCGATTTGGCCTTACCTTCTGTATTTTATCACAGTTCGAAACAAGCATAAATGTGCTGAGAACTATTTTGGCTGTCCAGGTGGAAGATGTATTTTAAATACCTGGGTATGTGATGGTCAGAAAGATTGTGAGGATGGACTTGATGAACTCCACTGTGGTAAGGTGTTCTCTTCTGCTTTAATTTATGAACCCCACATATTTTTATTATTTATATGTTGATATTTTCCTTCTCAGAGATTTTGTGCCCAATATTGTTAAGTGATTTTAATGTCCCATTTATTTTACTGAATAATACAAAATGCTAAAAATTAAAGTAAAATAAAAGCAATTATCGTGATGATTAACATTCTTCTTTCCCAGCCTTTTCTTTTAACCTTGCACATTTTTGAAAGATCATCTCCACTAATCTAAGCAATGTATCTTCACTTCATGATTTCTTCTTTTATTTCAGGTTGTGTTACTCTATTTTCATTATGGTAGGAACATTAAAGTTTTGATATACACAATGAGTTATTGTCCTTTTATGTATTTTTGTCAATTACAATATATTTTAAACTTTGTCTTAATTGTGTGGATGTAGCTTTAGTAGTTCATCACTTTGACCATTTGGTCACCTCATCTCATAAAAGCATTTCTGTTTGCTACTTGTTTTTGGAATTTGAATCCAAGGCTTTGTTCATACTAGGCAAGCACTGTAATAATGAGCCACACTTCCAGCCTTTTATAGCTTTAAATAATATAATCAGATGTCTATTTCTTTAAATAATATCCATCAGTCATATCCCTCCTAATTTCTTGTGTGCATATTTAATTTCATGTTGTGAACATATTTTAAAATTCATTTTATGACACTTATACTTTTTGTGATTTGCTGGCTAGAGAAATTCCTACAGAAAAGCACTATTTTCTTCTAAAACAACTATCATACATTGTGGTGAATAGATGGGGAAAAGATTAAAAATAGATCTTCTATAAAATGTCAAACTCTCCTGAAAGTAAATGTCATCATAAAATGCGAAGTATGTTTTATTTGATTAAGATCCTACATACCATTACATTAGAGCCAGATGCTGTTAAGGAATATCAGAAAACTTCAAAAACATTTAATGTGGATTTATAATTATGAGCGAGCCATCTTCTGTTTTTTCCCAGAGTGGCAATGTCTGAATTTTTACCATTGATAGCTTAAATAAATATTTTAAATAAAAGTGAAGCATTTAAACATTTCTAAGATGTAAAGTCCAAATTAGTAAACTTGTAATAATGTATGTTATCAACAATTTCATTTTGGAGGATTCTACACTTGGAAGCCAGCTAGTAAAACAATATGGTAGCTACAAGGGCTGAGGAAATTTGAAGTAGAACAATAACAAATTGCTGGTGAAAAGAAATGATTTATTTTCTTACTAAAAACATCTTATTTTTAAAGAAGAAAGCAAATGCAATTCAGGGGAATTTGGGGTTTTGTACAAACTCAAATATTTTCAAATACAGAAAAAAATATCAATGTGTTAGTTTCAAAGAGTTATGAAACTATTGCCTTGTCATCAAATTAAAGCCCCTTTATTTACCTCACCTTTAAAAACAAACATTTTCTTTCCAGGCTACCACATTTCTACCTTTCTATGATATTTTTCCCTTTATTAGTTCAATGGTGGCATAAATTTTAAATAATTCAACTATTAACAGTGTATACACCACATATTTGTAAAGGATGGATATCAAGTATATTTGTAGAGTAGCCACAGTAATAAGTATCTCAATTGCAAGCCCTGGGAAAATCACATTGCAGAGACACAATTGGGTAAGCTGGAAACACACAGGGAATATTCAAGATGTTTTCAAACATTTATATAAAGTTGCCATAAAGAACAGGAAGGAATTTGGCCTGTTTTATTCCAGAATGGTTAATGTTAGGACTTAATGAAAGAACATTCTGTGAAATCTAAGATGATCCCCAACTCTTTTTGTTTTTATAATTGATTAAACATTTTTGCATATATCAATGGGCTTCTGCTGGCATCTGTTCTTCTTGTCCAGGCATTCATTACAAAACATTTAAACCTGCTGGGTGTGGTGGCGCACGCCTTTAATCCCAGCACTTGGGAGGCAAAGGTAGGAGGATCACCATGAGTTCAAGGCCACCCTGAGATAGTGAATTCCAGGTCAGCCTGGGCTTGAGTGAGACCATACCTCGAAAAAACAAAACAAAAAAAAATCATTTAAACTTGGCTAAGCATATTTAATTTTTCAACTAACTCTCATTTCATTCAGTCTTTTCTCTCTAGCTTAAATAAATGAGTATTATACTTAATCATCTTCCTAAGCAGGAAACTTCCAGAACTTATTTCTCCTAGACTTCCCCATATGATCTTGTATGTGTTCTAGATTCTTCTTGCTCTTGGAACCAATTTGCTTGTTCCTCACACAAATGTATTTCTAAACACTGGATTTGTGATGGAGAGGATGATTGTGGGAATGGGTTCGATGAAAGTGACAACATTTGTGGTGAGTTGTTTCTTTAGTATTCTCAATCAATGCTTGTCTCAATCAACTTTTTAAATCGTATATTTGCTTGTTCAGAAACTTTACTTTTATAAAATACTAAACTTATCATTTAAAAATATCCATACATCTAAAATGTAGATTTTTTTCCAAGTATTACTGCATTAAATGTATTTATCTATTTTACATCTAGTTTCCAATGCTTCTTTACAGTAGACTCCAATCGTTTTTAACTGGATTAAATGCTCATTTGGGGGTTATGACTCTTAAGTTTTATTCTTGTGACATTGCCCTCAAAATTTAGTATACAAATTTACTCTGTTGCAAGCCACGTACATTGTTTATGTGCATTTTCAGAGATCATTAGTACTGTTATTTTAAATAGGAGATAAAATTGCATGGTTTTAAATGTCCTTTACAGTTCAACATTTAAAGGGTTGGAAGAATCACTGTTAAACATCTATATATACTGACTGTATTTCAGTGATAAAACTGGTGCAATTTCTTTTGAAAAGTCACAATGGTTTAGCCAACATTTAATATGGGAATATTACCTAATTTTTAAGGTGAATGAATGATGTAATCTATATACTATAGATTTATTAAAATCATTCAATCAATTTACTAAGTTATTGGCCTGCCAGGCTATCAATCTATTTAGAATTATTAGAATTATAGAATTAGATATATATTTCTGAACTTATTATAGCATTCCTATTTGATGGATCTTAAAATTATCCTTTTAGAGACAGGCGAACATGATTCGTAAAAGCCTGCACAGAGCTCATGCACTTAAACTACTTCTATATATCCCAAGTGTGGTTAGCTATTTAGGTCACTACCAGGGAACCATAAGGACAGAGGAAGTATTTCATAATACTCAAACTAAACTGAATTTTTGTTTCAAGAACATACAAGAGTTGAGATCCCTTGATAATAGGCAATTACTTTTGTGTCTTTGAACCACCCCAGAACTACTTTATTTTTTAACACAGCTTTAACAGTTTACATTTCAGCAAAAGATAACTTTGAAAAAGAAGAAAAATGATTAGCAAAATGTTTTAAACACAAAGTCATAATGATTAATTTGATGACTTGCTAGCTTCTTAGTTCACTTTGTTACTAAATCTTAATTGTAGCAAAAGAAGTGATTCTAATTCTTTCTTAATCTAATATTTTAGAATCGTAAAGGAACATTGCAGATCATGTTCGTACTTGCTTGCCAACATTTACTGTGGTGAATGTTCCTCTCAGAAATTGGCTAAGTTGTCATTCGTCAGCCCCCACTTCCAAATGTTCCTAGGAGAGATGGGAAAACATTCTGCTTTTCACAATGAGTTGTTTACATGGGATATTTAGTTTCTCAGTGTTAAAATCCATACCTCCATCTTTTGAAAAATGAAAAGAGAAATCTACAGATTTATTTAAAAATTTACCTGAAATTTGCATAGCTAGTAACTAATGACACAATTTGGACCAGAATTTCAAATTATTTAATATGAAATATGATAGTGGCTATTCTGTGTGACTCGGCTATTATATCTGAGCAGGAATAAGATGGAGTTATTGAGATTCATCAGTCTGTTTGTGACTTTTGGTCCCTGTGGAAGGTGTAATGTCTCCAGATGGTGGTGGCAACCAGGGGGTGAAGTCATGAGTTTTGGTTTGAATGGTTTCCTTCCAAATTGACTGTGATGCTTTGGCATGTTCTTGACACAGGATCTGATGAACACTGTCAACAAGGAATTATATCAAGGGCCATGTCTTCATGCCCCTTATTTTAATGATGGGGGTAACTGGACTTTAGTCTTCTCCAAGGTCATTCAGAACTAGATTTCTTCACTGTCAAACCCTAGTGTGACGGCCGTGGGGACAAATGCAATGGTACTATACAGAAGACAAGCAGTTTTTATTTTTTATTTAATCCAGTAACAGATAACCATGCTAAGGCTCTTTCCTTGAGACCAAGATCCTAAATCAATGAGTATTTCTGAATGTCTCAGACTCCAGTAGTTGCTTCACATGGACATGCAGGGAGAGTCATGCATAAGAAAGACAAAGGAATTTATTTTGGTAATATTCTGCTTCCTACTTTGAAAACATTTCATTGAAAAGTATTCCCTACTTGATACAATTCTAGGGCTGAGAAGTAAGAAAATATTCGTTTCATTAATAATTATTTGATCAGATCACATTAGTTACAGCTTGAAATGATTTAAAGTAAGTAGCTTCTCTCAGTTGAGTCAGAGTCAGTGATATTTATACCTGTAGTTTTTTTTTTTGAATTTTTGAAGACTTTACCCAGAGACTTGTCTATAATAGATTCTCACTTTGTCACTGAGCTACATTCTTTAATAGAGATATTTGAATGTTTGTATAATTCCAAACATATGCTTTTGACATCATCTGGATAATATTTGGGCATAACAAATTGAAATTCCAAAATATTAATTTGGGCTTGACTGGAAATCTGGCTCAGCAGTTAAAGGCACTTCCCTGTAAAACCAAGTTCAATTTCCCAGTATCCATGTAATACCAGATACACAAAGTCGCACATGTATTGGGAGTTCGTTTCAGGCAGCCAGAGGCGCCGAGACATGGACTCTCTCTCTCCCTCTCTTTCATAAATAAGTAAAAATATAGAATCTTAGGGTATAAAATCATTAAAACATTAATCTCGGATTCTTATTACTTATTCTGTCAACAAACATATTATGAGACAAATAAGCAAAGCAGGCATTGATTATTTTTACTAATTACAGGGTAAACAGAGAGAAGGGAAGAGAGAGAGAGAGAAAGAGAGAGCAGATGTACACAATCCATGTTCATGGACACAGAGCAGGATGTCAGATATCCTCCTCTTACTTTCCTGAGTCTCTTATTGAAACTATTTCTTTCTCACTACACCTGGCTTTGTTCAAGAGTGCTGGGGTTGAACTCAAATTCTCTTGCATGCAAGGGAATCATTTGACCCATGGTCACATTAGGATTTGCAGTCTGAATCAAAAGCATTTTTTAAAATATTTTAAACACTTTATTCTATTGATTTTCAAGGAGGAGGGCGAGATTGGGCACACTAGGACCTCTAGCCACCACAAAGGAACTCGAGACACATGTGTGATACATGCTTCCAGCTTTGTATTAGCACTGGGGAATTTAACCCAGGTCCTTTGAATTTAGAGGCAAGTGCCTTAATCACTGAGCCATTCTTTCAGGCCCAAAAGTTTCTTTTTTTTTTTTTTTTAATGTATCTATTTGAAAAACCTCATTCAACCAAATGAGACAGGAACATACTAGAGAGTAAGTTTGCTAGATTCTGTTTATGGAAAAAAGTGAAAAGAGCATGCTTTATTTTTTCTAAAAATATAGGGTGGACAGAATGACCGTGCAATAGCATTTCAGAGCAAGTTCTTAGAAAGAAAACAAAAGTACAAGACAACAAAATAGAAGAAGGCCTACTTGGGAAGGGGAGGGCTTTCAGTGTAATGCTGTGGGAAAGGAGAACAAAGAAGGTAATAGAAGGGGATAATGAACAGTACATTAATATATTACATATTACAATTCTTAATTAAAAAATATGGAGAAAAAAAAGCTGAAAGTTCCCAGGAACCCGGAGTTTGAACTCCAGCTTAAGATGTAGAACTCCCGCAACTTGTGATTTTGGCAAACTTATTGAAACTAAAGATTCTTTCTCTGGGAAATGAGACAAATAGTAATTCTATAGGGTAGATGCTTTACAGGATTAAATGAACTAGTAAGTTCATTAGTTCACACATATTAAACCATAAGAACACAATGATCCTTATTACCATTATAGTGATGATCCAAACAGGTGAGTTCTGTGAAAATGTTTGTCCTTTAATTTCTAATTCAGGGCATTTCTATGCTTCAGTGTATTTTATACAAAGATATCATTTTCCTAACATGCAGCTTTCAATAACCTAAAACTTGTAATCACAAGAGAATGTATGGTTAGCAAAAATGTGTAGACATCCATGAGGAAAAGATACTTGATAGTTGCAAATAATGTCATCTACGCCTTTCAAGCAAGATCTCCTTGCTTGTCATTCGTTTGCCTGGGAATGACACTGGTAGCTCTTTTCTGGTGTGATGACGGTGGTGGTAACATCCTGTTTTTCTTCTGTTTAAGGTGCTGTCACCTGTGCTGCCGACATGTTCAGCTGTCAGGGCTCCCACGCCTGTGTGCCTCGGCACTGGCTCTGTGATGGTGAGAGGGACTGTCCCAATGGAAGCGATGAGCTCTCCACCGCAGGCTGCGGTAAGAACACTGCCTGGGCTGGGCTTCAGAAATCAGGGAGATAGCGGGATGGGATGTTTATTCTCATTGCTGTCACTCTTTTCCCCATCCCTGGGACTCAAGGATAAAAGTAGAAGGTTGCTCTTCCAGTAGTTCATCGATCCTCATGACATTCAAAATGTTGCTCACGTGCTCAATAAAAGTACCCATGTAAAAGCCACTTCAGTGGCTGGAGATACATCATTTCACCTCTGAGACAGAATAAATACACTGTGTGCATAAGTGTAGTAGCTTTAGTATTTCTTGGTAATCCCCTCCCCCTCCTATCTGAAAGCTTTTTTTTTTATCACTGTTAAATATACTCTAAACGCTCCCTTGCCTCTTAGATAACTACTGATTGGGAGGTCATTAAACAACCTGTTAGTCCCACAGAAAGGGTATTAACCCCTGGGTCAGGTAAAAATAGTATGGCTATAGTTGAGTGAAGTTGAGGGATCAGAGGGACACCTTTTGAGGTCAGACAATTTATAAGCTTTTGACTGTAGGTCATTTCAGGAAATACTCAACAGAATTGTGATAAACCCCTTTGCATGATCAGGAGGATGAAGGGACTGAATATGTGAATGCAGTAGGGGACCTATCTGTTATTTTTATATTTTTTTTATTGTCCATAATGGGTTATATTATTTAGTGGGCCAACAATGAGTTGTTATCCCCTATTCCCTAATGCCCCACTCCCTATCCTCAATCAGCTGGATATCCTCCTCCCTTGGCCATTTGGATCAGTCCTTGTGGCAGGGGACCATGGATAGCCTATCTGTTGAGCTGAGCCATTTATTCAAGACTCCTGCAAACTGTGCCAGTTAAAGTAAATTCTGCCAGCCAGCTCTTCATTTGCCTGTCAAGTCTTGAACACATTCTAAGGATCCCTAATAGAAGTGTGCATGGGTGTGAGTGTGTCTAAGCAATGGTCCAGTTACAAAAGAAATTAAAACTTTGAAGCAAGCCTATTTGCACAGAATTCACAGGATTGTAGGCTATACAGCACTTTGATCTTGAATCTTACATGAGTGTCTTTGGAGGTCAACAGGGCCCCTAAGGGCTACATGATAAAGCACAGTGCATCAGTTTGGAAGTCCAGATGGTCCCAGTATGCAGTTGATATTGTAGCAAGTTAACACTCTGGGAGGCAAATTAACACTCTTGGACCACATATGTACTATTAAATAAATTATGTTAAAATGTAGCAAACTGTACTCAAGTGACCTGAAAACCTTAATGCTAAATAAGTTCCTGTTGCACTTTGCTTTAAAGAATAATTTATGTGTCAGCATTGGTATAATTCACTTGAGTTATTTCAACTGTCACAGTGTAAAGCTGGAGTTATTAAGAACGCTGAGTTCTACTTTGATTACAATAGGCAAAATTTAATGCTGTTCCTATGACTTCATATAATATTTCAAAGTAAATTTTTGAAAGTTAATTATTTTGGATTATGTGCATGCACACGCACACACGCGCACACACACACACACACACACACACACACACACACACACACTTCTTTCTGCTTTGCCTTTGTGTTGTTGTATGTTATTAATTCCTGGGATGAAAGCAATGTTATCACAGAGCTTGGGACAGCCTGGAGATGGGGGAGGAAAGGACTGTGAAAGAATATAAAGCCTCAAGTATTAGAGTGACCTTTGTAAAAGATACTGTACCATTACAAAGTAACACAATGAAAAAAAAAAAATCCTGGCAAGCCTGTGTGAGATTTCATGCAAAACTGAGTATGTTATCTGAGTCTTAATGGACAGAGAAGAGAGGCGTGTTCCACAGGGTGTATGGTGCTTATTTTGACAAGCTGAGGAGGAAGTGGTCGACATCTGAGTTGTTTCAAGTGCCCATAATACGTCATAATACGTGCTGTATTTTACAGTGTTGCAGTCAGATGTTTTGAGAGATGTGCCAAAATTAATTATATGGGCGTGAATCTAAGGCGTGTCTAGGAATGTGTTTCCTATCTAAGTTGAGAAGATATGTTTCACAAGGCTTATCTCTTTTGGGAACTTTGAGAGGCAAATTTTATTAACTTGATGAATGATGATGAATAGATACAGAGAGAAGAAAAGAGCTTCTAAGCACAGAATAGACTTGCTCTACCCAGAATCCTCTAAGACCATGTAGCATATTCTTGATATTTACAGCATCTTGAAACTTTACATTTAAGAGTGGGCTGTTGAGACGACTCAAAGAACCCAGCTAAAGCTTTTCTGATTCTGTACACAGTACCAAAGAGTGGATCCTCTGCAAGTGCTTTCTTGCTTACTCCAAGATCAGCCATTCTCCCCTCTGCTTTGGACTCTGGCTGGAGCAATGCCTTCATGGATCCCTATTCCATTTCAAGAATCAGTAGTCCTCATTTGAGTGTATTGTCATGGGGTCCATTTTCTTTATTCAGTTGAACACATCACTTTTGAAGGTACCCCAAAGTTTCCTATTTCTTTAAAGAAAAGAACTCTCTCAGCCTTCCTGCTGTCCCCTCATATCAGTTCTGAAACTTAGCACGGGTCAGTTATTCCAGGTCCATTGTTCAGAGGGAAGCTTATGGAGGAAAAAACAAGCCACAATGAGTGACTTTTTGTAATCTGTGAATACTTGAATTCATTTTTCAAAAAAATCCATGAATTGTAAGTTCAGTGCCAGTCTGGAATAATGACCTTACTAAATCTTTGTATCATGTAAATATATCCTTATATTCCAATATATGCATGAGATTATCATATCATGAATTATAATGAATATTAGCATTTTTATTTTCTGAATAACTATGAATTTTTAAATATGGTTCCATTCAATCTGTTGAATTTTGTACTTTTATTTGTGATTTATTTCTTAGCTCCCAATAATACTTGTGACGAAAATGCCTTCATGTGCCATAATAAAGTGTGTATCCCCAAGAAATTCGTTTGTGATCATGATGATGACTGTGGAGATGGTTCAGATGAGTCTCCGCAGTGTGGTGAGTTCATTTTCACATTTCATGAATGACATCCTCAGTAAGAATTTATTGCTGCAATTCTGGGAATGTATAAATAACAAAAACAAACACACCTTTATTAATGTCACCAAGGACCACTGAATTCAGTACTTTACACTCAAGCTTGCATGACTTCTTTACATTCTGGCATAATTATACATCCATTGTCAAATTGTGATCACTTGTAGTATTTTCATACCTGTCAACAACTGTATTGGATAACATCTATCATGATGTCCTTGGTTTGAGATATTTTGAAGAACTTTGAACTTTAAAGATGATACATGGTTCTCTTATTAAATTTTACAGCTACGTCAATTTTCTTATTAAAAAAATGATACAATTCAGAATTGTCAGAAGAAAAACCTGGTTACTTAACATTTTGCTTCATGTTTTTCTATTTATATGCACTGATTTAGTCAATTTAATAAATATATCTTTATATTACAAACATCTCTTTGTTATATATCTATGTGCATGTGTATCAATTAAAATGTAAAGTGAAGATAAACTCTTCTGTGATGTCAATGATTTCTGAAGTACTGAAATGCGTGAGATGAATTGAAATGCATAAGGAAAAGCCCTGGACTCAGCTTGTGCCCTTGCAACGCAGGAAACTCAGTGCCCTCCTCCCGCTCCCTGTGAAGGGCTTTTATATATTTTATGCCTTTGGTATTAATCTCTTGGAAATGAGTGGATATGTTTTTATGATCATTCCATCATGAAGTCATGCATTTGGTGTGATATTTTAGAAGCTACTTCATAATTCAAGTTATCAATCAGAAGCAGAATTATTTGCTGCAGCATATCTCCTTTGTACTTGGCTTTATGTTTGGTTGATATGGAGGTGAACAAGACAGAAGAAATCCTAAACAGAAAAATCAGAAACCCAGTGTAATGTGATAGCTTGCTGTTGTAGTCAACCTTCTCAGTTGCTGCGCAGAAAGAACCCAAGCAAAAGCGGCTTGTGGAGGGATGGGTTTATTTGGCTTATGGACTTGATGGGAGACGGGAGACTCCATCATGGCAGGGAAAACGATGGCATGAGCAGAGGGCTGGACATCACCTCTGCCACAGCACTGCAAACAGCGGCAGGAAGGTGTGCCCAACACTGGCAAGGGGAAGCTGCTTATAACACCTATAAGCCCGTCCCCAACAACACAGCTCTATCAAGGTTACAATTCCAAAACTGCCATAAGCTGGGGATCAATCACTGAGAACACATTCATTTATTTGTGGGGGACACCTGGATCAAACCATGACAATTCCTTTTTCAAATCGGAATACCAGTCACAGTCCATGGAATCAGAGATGAGAAGACAACACACGGAAGAGACACTGAACGGCTCCAGCATGAATGTCAGTGGGTCATATCTAGAGGGGACTGAGCTTGGTGTGCCATGGCATTGTTCGCCCAGTCAGTCTAGGTTCCTACATCTCCTTACTAGCTGTATGGCCTCGAGGAAGGCCAATAAAATATGGATAGACACACCTCTTCTCTCTGTTGGTTGTTAAAAGAGGTGCATGATGAGCATTTCTGTAAGCATCTACAGCGGCTCCAGACAGTAAACTCTGCGTGTGTTCTTGAAGACCTGTGGGTTGACAGCCAAGGAAGAGCAATTAGCTTCCTGTGAGGTTACACTGGGGTTAAAATTTAAATTAGCGCTAGATTAGAAATTGTCTCAAATAATATGCTAGGTAATTTGTATTTAATTTGTTTGCCTCTGAGGCCAGTGTGTATTTTGATGTAAGAGACTGGGATGTCAGAGTCTGTTTTTAGCAGAGTGGAAGAAATATTTCCATGGAGAAGAGCCATGAGGCACACATAAAGTAGTTAGGAGGTTACTGGTAGAGTTCTAAAGGTTAACAACATGCCTAGGAACCACATTGGGAATGATGGGATCAAAGGTCCTGGAACCTGTCAGAGTTCCTTTTCAGCTGATGGACAGGATGAATTGATTTCTAGCTCAGATGGTTAAGGATGGTGCCATTTTGTAGTGTGAGAAGGTAAGGGGCAGTTTTCTTCTGATGCAGGTTCGGAATTGATTTTAGATCTTTTGACTCTGGGACATTAACACCTATCACCCAAAGCTACACAGCTGTGTGTTTTAAAAAGTAGTTCTAGAGACAAACATACAATGAGGATAGATATAGTTCCTGTGGTGACCATGTGCCTTAAGGTGTGAAGCTACGATTAGTAATGAGAACACTCAGAAAGCGTCAAAAGGCAAAAAGGAAAGAGACAAGCTAAAGACTAAGTGAATATTCAACATTCTACGTAGGAAGCAGAGGGAATTTTCATCCAAAGGGGGGAGAAGCAAACACCTAAATAAATACTGGAAAGAAGCCTTGGGAAGTGGATTAATGAAAATGCAGCCAGGGAACTATTTCCAAGGTTGCATGATTAAAGCACTGAAGACTACTACTTTAAAGCCAAGTAGATCAACTTTTGGAGAGACTTGAGAATTTGACACTTCTTTATTTCTAAGAAGAATTTCAGAAGAAAGACGTAACAGAAAAGACATTGATTGATTAAAGAGAACTGGAAGTGAGTAAGTAGAAGCAACACTTGTCAGAAGAGGAAATAAATGCATTCAGAAGGCTGTGGACGTCTGCTGCTGACTCCACTCAACAAGAGGATGCAATTGCTCACGGAGGAGAGAGCAAGAGAGGGATGAGAAGGAAGGAGGAAGAAACAGGATGGATCCAGGATGCTTTAGAACATTCTAGTTGCACTCTTCCAGTATGGCAAGTTTTATGATTCAATACTCATTGAATTGTTTGCCATTGAAATGCATTAATACCTAAAGAGTTTTACCACTAAAAGTAGAAGAGTTGTTCAGTTTTATTAAGTTTTAATAAGAATTGTTTTTATTGCTGACAATAACAGGAAAGTTCTATAAAACATAATTTTTAAAAATTAAGATCAATACCCCTCATGGCCTAAAACAGACAGATGTGAACAATAACCGATGTGCATATTTTACCATTACAGTTGTTCAGTGATTCTAAGAATCAGCAGAGATAGATAGTTTTAATAGTTTCGTGCACATTGTGTTACAAATTGACTTTTAAGTTTTAATTTTCACAATTTCTTTTCACTCTGAATGCTGTTAGCACACATAAATAGGACATTCCAATTTCTGAGAATTGCTTTTATAGCTTAGAACTTGTTCATCCAGATGTTCTCTGCTGCCCCTACCCAGGAAGCAAAGTTCAGGCTGGAGAACAATTGTAACCCGTCTTCATTTTTGGTTTCCATTGGAAGGATGATATTGAAGACAGGGGGCCTGGTCAGGTGTGGTCTGGTCCTCTTTCCTCATCTAGAAGAAGCAAAAGTACCTTGTTTTCATCTTTAATTTTGAAACGTTTTTATTCTTTGAAACCACAAGTAATTCTTATAATTTTATAACTGAAATGAATGAAAAACATTTCCCATCAAAAGTCTGGGTGGACTCATGAATGGTTAGCTAACGTGTGCCCTGAGAGGATGGGAAGTTGCTTTTTGAAACAGGAGTGAGTCAGAATGCTTATTTGGTCTTCTCTAGGATACCGGCCTTGTGCTGCAGAGGAGTTCCGTTGTGCTGATGGCCGATGCCTCTTAAGCACTCAATGGCAGTGTGACGGAGACTCTGATTGTCCTGACAGTTCTGATGAAGCACCTCTAAACCCCAAGTGCACAAGCGCAGGTACCTAAATATATGACACTGTGTGCTGTAGGAAGTTTCTTTTCATGTTTTTCTAAAATACCTTTATTATCAATAATTAGATACATTGTATGAGCAAATCTTGTGATTTATCTCCCTTCTGTCCCCAACCCATTGGGACCCTCCTTGGTGGCCATACTGGATCTGTCCATGGAGTCATGAATATCACAGGAGATAGCCAGTTTTCTTCCCCCATTTTGTGTGTTGTTGTTGTTGTTGGAGGGGGTTAATCTCTCTGGATATTCTCCCCCACCATGGCTCTTGCATTCTTTCTGCTCCCTCTTCCTACCAGTTCCCTGAGTCATGGAAGGTGAGTTTTAAGTCTGCTGCTTTATTCTTGAGATCTTAAGTGTCTCTGGACTTCATTGGCGGGCCCTGTGTGAAGGCTGGGGTGGTTTATCTCCTGCCAGGATGCCAGCCATTATCCCAGGTGGAATTGAGTTGTCCATGGCTCGCTCACTGTCTCTGAAAAATACAAACAGAATCTCCATCAGAGAGTGAGATCAGTGTAGGTTAAATGAGACAAACATTTTTGGCAAGTTTCTAACAGATGCAGCCTCTCTGTAGCTCTCTGGTAGTGGGAATTTTCCCTTGGAGCCCGAGTTCTTGGTTCCCATAATTTTTCCATGGATCCCATTTCCAGTTAAGGGTTCCTTGGCACTGAGTGGATCTCTTAGCCAATCAGTAAGCCATTAATTACCCTCCTGGTTTAAGGCTACTCTTGCACCAATGAGCATTTCTTGACTGGATGATCTCTTCCATACAGTCATATGTTCAGCATTCTTGTATCAACTTTCTGTATTGTATATCTCTACTTTCTCCATATACAGTTTACCAATTTCCAGTGGCAGCTCATGTAGCACCTTCTAGCACTACACATGCTTCCATCTGGGAGTTGGTTACCATTCTGGATCTAGCAGGATCTCTCCGTGTTTTGTGGCAACACTCTCTGATGGTTTCTTCAGTAATAGGGTTTTACCACTCAGCCTGGGGCAGGTATTTAAGAGCTTTGACAGAAATCTGTCATGTTTTGGGGACCCTGTGGGTCTCTTTAATCATAACTCAGTGTGGGAAGGAACCATCAACTGGGACAGGGAGTTGCAACCCTGAGCAATTTTTCTTAGGGTTAGGCTTCTTCCCATTTTCTTCATGGCCCCTCTTACCAGGTGATGCCCACAGCTTCCCCAGGAGCTAACTGAATGGAAGTAAGGATTTTATGGTATATTTTCATGGTTTTATTTTTGACTCTTAAGTCAGAGTTTCAGAATGATGCTTAAGACCTATAATGCTCTTGCTTTGGCCTTCTGAATGTGGGAACTAGAGGAATATAACACCATGCCAACTTTTGGAGACTTTTAAAAATACTTTATTTACTTATTTGAGAAAGAGTGAGAGAGAGAGAAAGATACAGACACAGAGAGTGGGTGTGTCATCTGCAAACCAACTCCAGAAACATATGTCACCTTTTGTGCATCTGGATTTATGTGCATACAGGGTAATCTAACTTAGATCCCTCTGCTTTGCAGGCAAAAGCCTTAACCACTAAGCCAGCTCTCCAGCACTGAAGAGTTTTATAATGACAAATTTGCTAGTTTGGTCTTAATTGAAGGGAAATGGAAAATATTGAACAAGTGATATTTCTGATGATTCCATGCAACATCTTAGTAACCTTAGTAGGTGACTTTATTTTGAGGCTGGCTAGAAATTTAAAGCTATACTAAACTATATGGAGATTTGTTGCAATTTTTTGGTCAATCACTCCCCTGTTCCATAATCCAGCAAGTAACATCTTCTTACCACTTTTTCTTATTTTTCTTCTTTCTTGCATCCTCTTCTATTCATTTCTTACTTATTTATTTATTTTTAATTTGGATGGACATATATCCCAGGCTGACCTGAAACTCACTATATAGCAGATATAAGTTTGACCCCCCTGAACCTCCTATATTTACCTTTTGAATTCAGGAGTTGCATGAATGTAGAACCATACTCAGCTTATATCTTATTTTAATATTTTCCCTATGTAGGGTTACATAAAAATTCCAGCTTAAAAAAAGTTAAGATTTAATGACAATATCACATTATCATAATGTACCCTACAACTATCTTCAAGTATTGCATATCAATTACATTTTTAAATGAAAAACATGTTTGAAATTTTTATTTAGAAATGCCCTAGATTCATTATATAGATGAAAATGATTTTAAAAAAATCATATCACCTAATCAGAAATAAAAACAAATTATGTACACACAGCTTCCTGCCCAAAATCATTTATCACATTTCTGAAAAATTATTTCATCATATATTTTATAACAAAGTCAAATTACTTTATTCAATAGAGTTTACATGTTAATAGGCTTTTTAAAAAAAATCCCACATAATAAAGAGTACTATTCTGGCCATCTCTGTCCCGAGGCTACCCTGGAAGCAACTGCTCCCCACCATCAGTGCCCCTTTGTTGCTCTGATTTAAAAATGTCAATGCTATATTTCTGAAAGAAAAAGAATTTAGATACCCAAATCTAATCATGATTCTAAGGGGTTGTTTTATTTTTTTAATGTCACATATATTTTCTCAAATATTTCTTGAAGGAAATGTCAAATAATTTTTATGTTTTTAAACTCATTCTTCACAACCTAAATGAGATAAAAGTAGTCCACTAATTTTTCTATAAATACTTCTTTGGGTTCTTATTTTACACAGGAATGCTAGGTTTACCATAAGTGCAGAACACAGGTACCGTTTGCCCTTGGTTTTCTATAGTTGTGTGTAAAATATTACACTGACTGAAAAACATTTTATGTGCATATATTTATTATAATTTTGACATATAAGTTATCATATTTGTAAATGTTTTCAAGAAGTGTGTTATAAAATATGGCATGCCCTTTATGTTCCATTTGTTTCATTTTCTTTTTCCAGAACAGTCATGCAACAGTTCATTTTTTATGTGCAAAAATGGCAGGTGCATTCCCAGCGGAGGTCTATGCAACAATTCCGATGACTGTGGCGACGGCTCGGATGAGAAGAACTGCCATATAAATGAGTGCTTGAGTAAGAAAGTTAGCGGATGCTCTCAAGATTGTCAGGACCTGCCAGTCAGCTACAAGGTAGGAACTCCTGAAATATACTGAATCCCATGAATGCCATTAGAATCTCGGCTTATAAAAACAGATTGCTTCCAATGTAACTTTAAAACTTAAAAGGCAAGATGTTATTGTTAAAGTGTGTTTACGGAGAGTGTCAAGAAAGTTATAACTTTGTATAGGATGAGCTTTGTGAGAGTATGGTTAGAGATACAAAAGATATCAACCTAGTTCTGAGTATATTCAGAGCAAGGGAAGACAGGACTTAGAGACAAAATTATAGTAATAGCTGTGTAAACAGATTTACAATGTTAAGTCCTCATTTATCCTTTCTTCCTCCTGCATCCTTGAAGTGGATGAGCTAATCATTTATTTATTCCAATGTCAGTCAATACAAAGTTTACACAGAAAAAGAAAGAAGATAAAACTGGAAAACGTGAATTTTTAGGACTTAGTGCAGGCACACTGAAAACTCATTTATGCCAAATAACATAATAGATTTTTGTTTGTGCCATTTCCCTAAAGAGGATGGTTCACAGGAAAAGTGACCCGCAGAAATATCCTCTAAAATTCAGAAGGCTGTGCTAGAAAAGTGGACACAAAGTAACACAATATTAAAATGTGAACTTGTATATGAGCTTAAAATTAATGATGCAGGTGCTGCAAAGTCTCATAAAGAAAAAAATCATTTGTGGGTCAGTCTTTAACTCAGTTGGTAGATCTTCTACTGAGCATATGTGAGGCCCAGTTTAGTCCCTTGCACTAAAGAAGAGAAAAATTAAGAGAAAAAGAGATTCACTTGAATAATCACTCTTCTTTTTCTCTTCTTTTCTTTTCTATTTCTTTATGAGGTAGGGGCTTTGGATGAATTGGCAAATGGCTGTGCTTTTGTAAAACACAGAAGCAGATCATTGACAATTAGGCCTCAATAATTTAGGCCTTTTTTCTTTGTAGTTCAAAGTAGTTCATCTTGAATATTGTCTGCATGTATGTGTATGGCACTTGGTCAACAGCACACTTTATAAATTGAAGTACATACAAGTTGGATGCACAGAAACAGTGGCAGGATCGTTGGGAGAGATTTTGCTTAGAACAAAGCTGACTTGTCAGCTGCATTCAAAATGTGAATTATCAGAGTAGGAAAAGTGCCTGGCCTGAGTTATTTCAAAGGCTGGAGTCAGAAGTTTGAGGCTGACACAATTCACTGTAAGGAAGATATTTTCAAAGCTTTTGAACACACATAGGGATGAGCTACATCCCACAAGAACTCAAGTGTTTCAGCATTGACTATATAAACATGTTTAGGTTTATTTTATTTTGAGAGAGAGAGAGAAAAAAAGAGAGAACAAGGCAGATATGTGTACACCCATTGGGAGAGAGAGAGAGAGAGAGAGAGAGAGAGAGAGAGAGAGAGAGAGAGAGAGAGAGAGAGAGAGAGAGAGAGAATGGATGGGTACACCAGGCCTCCTGCCACTGTAAAGGATCTTCAGGTGCAGGCACTTCTCTGTGCATCTGGCTTTACAAGGGTTCTGGGGAGTTGAAGCCCGGCCATCAGGCATTGAAAACATTAACCATTTAGCAATCTCTCCATCCCTTAAGTGAACTTTAAAAAAATGTGGCTGAAAGTGTGTGTCAGTCATAAAGAGGCTGAGCTATTTTCCCTGTCAGTGTTAATATTTTATGACAAAATGTTTCTCTGAAATGCAAATTCAGCTGAAAAAAATGTTGCTACTTTTAATCTCTAAATGTCTGAGATTAGCTTACTTCACTTTGTTGGTAAAGATTGTACCATACCTAGATATTACCCAAGAAATGAAGTATCATTTTTCACTCTGTAAAGCAACAAAAAGATTAAAAATAAAATACCAAATCTGTAGCTGTAGTCCAGTGGTAGAATGGTTACCATATGCAAGAGACTGTGGTAGGTCCTTAACATTGAAAAACTATACATGAAGGAAGGAAAATACTGAAGAAATTGTATTTCTTTTCATAGGTTTTAGACACAATATTGTTTTAAGAAGCAATGGCTAAATTTACAGATTTAAGCCCTATCTGTACCCAAGTTCAACATTTTAGAAAGAAAGGGCAAAATGAAAGAGCCAGGGTCACTCCTAATGAGAAAGTATGGATCAAATAGCTAATTTTGGAAGTAAATATTTTAGAAACTTTGAAATATTAAAGCATTGCTAATGACTTATAGACTTTTAATATAGAAATATTTTCTGTGCCGGGCGTGGTGGCACACGCCTTTAATCCCAGCAATCTGGAGGCAGAGGTAGGAGGATTGCCATGAGTTCAAGGCCACCCTGAGACTACAGAGTGAATTCCAGGTCAGCCTGGGCTAGAGTGAGACCCTACCTCGAAACACCAAAAAAAAAAAAAAAGAAATATTTTCTAACTCTATCAAGGAAAGCTTCATAGACTTATTCCAAGTAACTAGTTAAAAATTTAAAGCATAAGTTTATAAGTAAATTTTAGTTTCATCACATCAATATATATTCTATGTGACAAATCCATGAGTAGATTTCTGCTTATTTTGTATAGATTTAATGTCTGTTATAGTGACTCAGGCATCAAAATGTAAACATTAACATACAATACATACTTGGTAACATGATGTAAAATAGATATATTTAAAATTTTTGGGATATAAAGATCTCTTAGTGCCTAGCAATACAGTATTTGAAGAGCTATTGATACAAGATGCCATCGGAAATCATGTAGTACATATCATGCTAAATAAATTACCTTAAAAGATCCTTCAGGCAGAAACTATTGGATATGAAAAACTTTGAAGGATTAACACTTATATTCTGTCTTTTTTAAGGAGGTGTGGAAGGAAGTGAGACTTCTGGGTGAATTAAACACAGTATTTTATCACTCAAGAAAGTACACACAGAACCTGAAGAAGCGAGGTCAATGATATCCCTAAATGCATCTACATACATCTCAGAAATAATTAGTAAAGCAAAATATCACTTAGGTGGAATAATATCAGTACAATTTTAAGTCCAGAATAATAATTATTGTGTGTATTGTTGTAATACATAGAGAGATTGATTTGATTATTGTTCATGTTTTCAAAAATATCATGAAGGGCTGGAGAGATGGCTCAGCGGTTAAGGCACTTGCCTCCAGTGCCTGAAGACATGGGTTCAATTCCCCAGGACCCACATAAGCCAGACCCACAAGGTGGTGGCCCTGCTGTTCTCTCTCTCTCTCTCTCTCTCTCTCTCTCTCTCCTCTCTCTCTCTCTGTCTTTCTGTATCTCTGCTTGAAAATGAATAAATAAAAATATTTTAAAAATATTATGAAATGAAATAGAAGCAAACAAAATATGTTAAAGGCTTAATCCAGGCATGATGCTGCAGATATGAAATCTCACTTCTGAGGTCTGACACCAGCCTAAATTACAGAGCAAGACCCTGTCTCAAAAATAAAATAAAAAGCCGGGCGTGGTGGCGCACACCTTTAATCCCAACACTTGGGAGGCAAATATAGGAGATTGCCTTGAGTTCAAGGCCACCTTGAGACTACATAGTGAATTCCAGGTCAGCCTGGACTAGAGCGAGACCCTACCTCAAAAAACAAAACAAAAATAAAATAAAGAGGTATTTTGTATATGTTCTCAACTTGCCAATTTCCCTGCACATAGATTAATTAGGGTCAATTAACACTCAACCTTTCCAACTTCAGATCACATGCTTTTTGATTTTGCATAATATATGGAATTATTGCCAAGGCTGATTGCTAGGAAGCAGTGAGACTTGCCCCTATCCATTCTTCTGAAATGCCTACCTTGCTTGAGGCAGGCTAAAGAGATATTCAAGAGCCAAAGACAGTGACAATGATATGAATTGATTGTGCTCATCTTTATTTCCCCAGTGCAAATGCTGGCCTGGATTTCAACTGAAGGATGATGGTAAAACCTGTGTGGACACTGATGAATGCTCCTCGGGCTTTCCTTGTAGTCAGCAATGCATCAATACGTATGGGACCTACAGGTGCCTCTGCGAAGATGGGTATCAAGTTCATCCTGATAATCCAAACAGCTGCAAGTCTCTCTCAGGTAGCCAAAGGAACTTGCTCAGGTCCCCAAGAGATCTTGGATTTGTAGTCATTTTAATTGAATTTGCTGCTCTGTCTAAGAAGTTAAAGTTCTTCTTTCAATCTGGGAATCTGCTTGAGACTTTGATGGTGCTGCTGTGTTTGTGATAAGATTCATTATGTTCCTGAGAATTATGAAGTGTGTTCCAGCTGTTGAGGGTTCTCCCATGTAAAATAACTGTCTGTTGCACCACTGCGTTATTAAAGTAAGGTGACCAAGACTATGAAAGAACCCACTGTGACAGAATGCTAAAGGCTTTTCTTCCACAACATACACGCTCATATATGCATGCCAAGGAGAAACATGAGTTATTAATGATAATAAATATTTTAATAAACCAGCCCTATAAGGCTATGTATATTACTCCAATGATTCAGCAAGTATTATTAAAGTTCTGTTTGTTCCAAGTAGCATGACAGTAAATTAAAATTTTAATAAAATAGAACGCATAATTTTGAAAATATCATAAACTATTAGGGCAGAAATCACACACATTAAAGTGATATAAGGTAACACATGATAATTACTCTTAATATAGGCAATATTAGGTATATAAGGAAATCTCCATATAATCTAATCTAAGAGCCAACTCTGAACATGGAAGGATTCTGAGTGTAAATTTGGCTTTTACAGGAGAATTGGAATGATTGGTTGAGGGGTATGACATGGATGATGGAAGAAATATCTCACATGAATGATGAAATAGGACACAATACCCTGTTATTATCCATTAGCTCTAAAGCTAAAAAATGGGAGAAATATCATCACTGAAAACATACACGAAACAGAACATTATAACAATGAAAGATTTTTTTTAAGGTTTAGAGAGATTTTATTAGATTAAGAGAAGGAAAGAGGGGAGACTATAAAGAGTTCCTGCCCATGAGAAGACAGGAGAAAGTGAAGCCTCACAATCAGTAATTTATAATAAAGCCACATTACATTATAAAGGTAGTGATTTTTAAGCTTTTTATCTACTGATTATGAATAATATATTTGTTTATTTGGTGGATATATGATTTGTTTTATAAACAGGTGTTTTGGACAGTATTTCTCTGATTTATCAGTTATAACAATTATGAATAGAGTCAAACTGCCCTATATGCTCAAACATATACAGGTGTGAAACTATCAGAAATATTTTTATTTAAGAATTTATTTACGTCTAAATGAACACTACAAAGAATACTAAGTTGAAAATTCAAAGGTCCATATAACATTGAGTTTGAACAACTCTTTGTCATGCTCTTTTACTAATTTTAAAATACCTAAGAGAGTAAAACACAGTAGGCAAGCTTTATAATAATATATTAAAGACTTTTATAAAAGTTTGAAAATAAGACTAATGAGAAGAGGCAAAATTAAGAAACAAATATGAGAATGCACAGCTCAGAAATTAAGCCATCTAGCAGATGACTACAGTATATGCATGCAATGGCCATATTAGTCTTCCCTGACATCATTCAGAGATACTAGTTCATTATAAGGAAATCATTTTCTGGGCCAGGGAGAAGCCTCAGCAGTTCAAAGTTCTAGCTTGTTGACCTGGGTTCAATTACCCAGCACCTAGGTGTAGCCAGACTCAATGTGGCTAATGCATCAGTGATCACAGCTCTCCCATGAGAGGGGGAGGTGAAGCTAGGATAATCCCAGCTCATAGGACAGACTTAGTAGTAGCATTCAGAGCTCATGTCTCACAGAAGGTGGAACAAGGAGATTTTGACATTGTACCCTCACCACCACATGTGCACTGCACATGCACACACACACACACACACACACACACACACACACACACACACACATATATATATATATATATATATATATATATATATATATATATATATATATATGCAAAATAAATAAATGATATTTTAAAAAAGAATGTTCTGATTTTTTGAATGTTTGGCTTTTATAGGTTTGTAAGATAATTGTACATTATCTTTGCTGATATTCAGTAAAAATCCGTAATAATAGGAGATATTTTCTACTATTGTCAAATAAATAATCTGAATGCCCAAGGCAACTGAAAATAACTAACATGAATTTTTTTGTTGTTTTTATGAGTAACATTCAACATTTACTTTTAATGGTAGAATTGTGGGGATTTTTACACACTGTCTGGGTGAGTGCTGTGTTTCATTTTAATACTGAAAAATTGATATCATATGCTTTTTAAAAATATTAGTCTTCCATTGTGGTAATGTAAGTTAATTACTTTGCTGCCTATCCAATCTAAGAATAAGTATAATCGGAAACCATAAATACCAAAAGGCTTATGTGTTCTTTGCCTTGGTGTTTAGATGAAGAACCCTTTCTAATTCTCGCTGACCATCATGAGATTAGGAAAATCAGTACCGACGGTTCCAACTACACATTGTTAAAGCAGGTATGGTGCTGTTGGGGGCAGGAGCTTGGCATTTCCTCTGAGTTCTCCAGGAAATCCCTAAAGCTGTGAAAATACATTAATGCTTAGAATCTATGAGGCACATATTTATGGATATGCCTACAAGTATGGATATAAAATTTCCATAAATGTTTATGATGAGCAGAATGGTCCATATGTATGTATGTATGTATTTCTGTATCTATCTATGTTTGTATATATGAATGTATGTGTATATGTATGTGTATATGTATGATGCCAAATCAAAGACTGGAAAGATGATGGATCATAATTAATGCCGGTCAAAATTATCCCAAGAACAGCTAAGTTAGAAAGAGCAGCAAATATCCACTGTCATTTTGTGGAATACCACTAATTTTTCTTCCATCCCCTTTGAAATTTAAAAGTTACCTTTTCTATAATGTTCAAGACCGCATTCATTGAACCAAAAAGTAAAACTGGACTGCCAATACTTAGCCTTTAAACTTTGAAATTATGCTTCTGGGGAGATGGCTTAATGGATAAAGAGCTTCCCACATGAGTGTGAGTTCATGAGTTCAGAACTCAAAACCCACTCAATGTTAGGTATCATAGTGGGTCTCTGTAATACCAGTGGGCCTATTAGGAGATTAGAGACAGAGACAGCAGAGGTCCCAGAAGCTCCATGTAGCATGGGGAATGCAGCCATGTGAAAATGGAGACCTACCTTACACACCATGGAAGACAAGGACCCATGTATACCAATAGTTGTCCTCTGACACCCAGGAGTCTGCCATCATGGAAACAAATATATACATCATAGACACACATTATACACATACAAAAAAAAAAAGTCAGAGTTACCAAGAAAGCAAAAGTTTGATAGTAGCCTACACATGGTAGAAGGTAACATGCATTCAATTCTCCTCTCCTCTCCGCCCTCACTGCTACCCACTTAACTAGAATATGGAATGTTTTATTTTGGTATTCAAGCTTTTTTTTTCTCTCAGTTTTCCTATATGTATTATTTAGGAAAACAATGACTTCTGTCTAAAATGGATTACAGGACAGTGAAATGTTCACACTTCTTTTCCTTCCATTGGTGCCTTGACAATCCCATGAAATCAAATCAGAAAATATGGACTTGCAAATCAAATACCCTTGGTTATAACACATTTTTAGTTGTAAAGAGTACTTTTTCCTTGAAAATATTTCATTTATATTAGCTATACTACAAATGCCTTTCAACTATAAAACATTTCCAAATTCAGGATATTTCTTATGTGTGTGATATGATTTTCATGCTGTTAATTATAATGAAGAACCCAGGAAGGTATTAACAGCTTCACATCTACGGAGAGAGTATTGGTTTACCATCTTCCACAAATACTCTAAAGTCCATTGTATGAAATGGCATAATATCTTCCTACAAACTATACACATGCCCTACTTATTTTACATTATCTCAACATTATTATAATTCCTAATGAAACATAAATGCCATGTAAGGAATAGTTATACTGTGTCATGTAGGGAATAATGACAAGAAAAAAGTCTGTACATGTTAAGTACCAATATCTTCATTTTGGGTTGGTTGACTATTAAAAGTTCAATGAAGAGACAGGGTCAATTAATGTTGTTTGTGCTAATAACTGATGGATATTTTTCATTGCAGTTTTGTTTCCTTCATTTTGCTTCAGAAGGCAATCTTGTTTAGCTGCACATAAACTAGACAGTGTGATATTCACTCATTCTAGACAGAGCTGTATTTCTTAGTGACTGAGTAAGGCTGAACATGGAAAAAATTATGAAGATCTAAATTACTGGATTCTCCACAAATAGTAGGCAAGTTTAGAGGCTTGTGGACCTTCAGTGGTTATCATCAATCAAGGATCTGTGGTAACTTCCACTTTGACATGGAACTTGTGTATGCCAGTCCTCAGATTTCCTGCAAGCTTCTGGTGGGCAGGCTAGCTAGGTGGATGAATGTTTTTGATGTTTAGAATCTTGCTCTAAATTTGGAGTGTGATACCAGTGATTATCATGTACCATTGATTCTTGAGTTAACTGTTTATCATTAGGGGACTATGCAAAATGTAATAATATTTCATGATCATTATAAAAACTAATCTAAACCATAAGCCAATCTAATATATAAATATTGTAATCTATCTCTTTGAGAGCTGAATAGTATCAGAACAATATTTAGAAGGTTGACGTATATATTACTATTTTAAAATGGAAAAATGACTATGAAACTTCTTATATGAAATTTATCTCTATAGACTACTTCTATAATATGTATTGAAATGAAGAACATGTTTTAGATTGTCTCTTTCTACAACTTGATTCAGGTGTGTGAGCTATTGACTTGGTTTAGTCATATCCAGAATAAGACCTAGCATTTTAAGTGTCTTATCTCAGTTTCAGTGGGAAAAGCTTAAATACTCATTTTAAAGTTCAACTGGACCCTAACTGTAGTTATTATATCAAGAATATTTAGAGTGTCATGAAAGATCTATAACAGAGTTACAATGACTCGGTCTTGCTTCCTTTTCACACTCTGAAGCTCAAGACATTTCTACTGGTATCCTGTTTGTTCTCCCTCACACAAATATATGTTGCACTAAGTCGGTTTTGTATAATGGAACCACTTTATCACACTGTTATCATGGCCCTGTATCCTGACATCATCACTCCACACGGTTTCCAATCCTTATCACCTGCATGGGTATGCTTCAGATATTTTTCCTCGTGTAGTGATTACAGAAGTGATGAGGCATCAGGGAGACGAGGAAGGTCATAACCACCCTGAGCACCTGTGTCATTAGAAAACACATTATAATGGTAACTAATGAGTCAGAAAATACAGATCCTAAGGACTAAAGACAAGCCTTCCATGATGTTTGGTTTGTGGAGTTCTGGGAATACACCCTATTTTAGGAACTATATAACCACTATTTCCTCATAGCTGAAGTTGTCCTAGATAGATTTTTCCCTTTATAAATTCTTCCTACAGATGCAGAAGGAAGGAGTTTTATTTATCTCTTTGTCTTTTTTCTCAGTCAAAATAAATAAAAGTATACATTATCCTTGTGTTGATTATTTGGAAATATTTTTCTATAGCTGGTTGGCAGAGTAATGTTTCAAGTGTTTCACATTTTATTTTTTTTATTGTGGCCATTAACAATCTTCTGAGATTTTATTACATGAAATTATAACAACTGGTAGAGTTTGTTTTCTTAGTGTACTTTTTGTAAAATATGGTGGTGTTAGGCCAATTTCAATTCATCTACCATATTTAGAAATTTTACTTTAATAACATAGATTGTAGGAATGAAAATTAATCAAGTAACTTTCCAATATGCTATCCAATTCAATTCTAACCGTGCCTTGATTCCAGAGAAATTGCACAGAGAAACAAAATGCAATTTCCTAAATTAATCATCTTGAACCAAAGGGTGCAAATCTTCAGCTACAGAAATGAAAGAAGCAAATAGGATTTTGATGAAACCAATTTTTAGTCAGAAACCACTGGGATGATTCTAGTTTTCAGATCGTATTGTGACCATACCTCTGGCTGTTTTAATGTTCCTTGCATATGATGTTACAAAGAGAGCATTTCACTGTATTCTGTGGGGAATACAGTAAATCTGTAGAAAATGACCACCTTGGCTAGATAGATAGAACAGAACAGAGTTTCAATTTCATTGCATATACAGCTTTAATTAAATATACTTGACTTTCTAAATTTGGAATTGGATTTTCATTCTCTAAACTGACTATTGTTATGAAAGCAGTAGAATAATTCAGCAATGACTAGGGATTGAGGATAGGGCTTTCCTAAAGTAGTGAGAAATTTCTCTCTGTTTTCCTTACAAAGCTTTCAATTTAGCCATCTGGTTTGCTAAGTCAACAATGAACCCGACCCTTTCCTTTATTCCTCTAGAGAGAACATCATTCAAGTAGAAAAGTTGTTGTCAACTATTATTAAAATAAGTGCACTAAACTCTTCTCAGAAGTTGTTTGCAGTACATGCAGATCATATATAGTAGGACTTTGATTTTTCATAGACAACTTCCTAGACACATTTTTTATTAATTTAATATTTATTGTCCATAATGAGTTACATTATTTAGTGGGAAAACCATGCGTTGTTATCCCGACTTCCCCAATTCCCCCCCTCCCTATCCCTGATCAGTTGTATATCCTCCTTCGTGGGCTGTCTGTATTAGTCCTTGTGGCAAGGGATCCTGTATATCTTAGTACTCATCTCAGTCTTCCTTACCCAAGTGAGTTGTTACTGATGGGTGCTATGCCTCTGGACCGTCTCCCCCACCACGGCTCTCACAATCTTTCCGCCCCCTCTTCTGCTCAGTTCCCTGAGTCGTGGTGGGTGACCTAGACACATATTTTTAAGTGAATGTTATCCCTTGTCTTCACTCACCTATATTTAACACAGGACTAAAATTGATTCTCATATGTTTGAATGTGTAGTCATTATTCTCAAAAAAGCAATGCCAAGAAGAAATTTTCTTGGGTTTATTCATTTAAGCACCAAGTAATTTAACTGCCAGAACAAAATCTCCTAATTCTAATCATTGTCGTGCAGTTTGGGGGAGGGTTATAATCTTGTCACTTTCAGTTGAAGAATATAGATTGTTTATGTTAACCCTCACAAAAACAGAAGATTTTAACTTGTCACAATACTGATACTATGTTTTTTATGAGAGTTTAATCTTGCTGGAAAAGAAAAGAATATTAAGTTAAATCATTTTTTTACTAGTTTTTATACACAAACCATTTTATGACTTGGAGACAGAAAAATAAAATAAGCCCATTTGGCTCTATAAATCTAACATAGTGTTGTTAATATCAAATTCTAAATTTTATTTCATTTATTTGCAAGCAGTGAGATAGAGAGAGATAATTAGAGAGAGACTATATGCACACACTCCAGCCACTAAAAATGTAAAAACTCCAGATTTATGTGGCACTGTGCATCTGGCTTTACATAGATACTGTGGAATTGATCCCGGGTTGCTAATCTTTGCATGCAAGTGCCTTAATCACTAAGCAGTTTCTCCAGACCAAATTCTACATTTTTTAGAATAAATGATGAGAACTTAATTCAGACTTGGAAGTTACCATGTTTACCAAAGCTAAGCAAATTAAAACAAAAAAAAAATCTAGTCTTTCTGGTGATGCTAATACTCTTGGACTATAACTCTTAAAATTTTAGGTGTACCAACATTAGGGGGAACATTGGTCTAATAAAGCTTTGCATTGGGACACTCACTGGGCAAAGAGCCCCCTGGCTTCAGAAAGTAACGATAAACTTAACTGTTTCCTGATTTAAAATAATTTGTGTTGGATAAGCTAGTCTGACTTTAAAATGAGTAAAGAAATTGAGAAGATAGCACAATACATAAAAGTGCACGAAGGTGCACAAGCATGATGGCCTGAGTGTTTACCCTTAGAGATCACATAGGATGGACAATTGAAGGTGTACTCTCACTTCAACATTCATGTCAGAATTAAGCTAAACCAAAAAAAGAATCATCTGAACAATTTGGTATCTAAAATCATGCCCAGATCCAGGAAATACAATATGGAAATAAGACCAAACTACAGAATGGCCAAATGCCAAAGCTATAACATCCAAAAACCAACATCTGAAGTAATGCTGTTGTACCTGCTGTAACATATGTATCCATGGGACCAAAGAGGGCCTTTCCATTGTGTGGGATAAGAGGATGTGGAATATTAAATTTCTAGGTCACATGTTAATGGAAGGTTACCACTGCAACTTTTTGTAAAACCATTATTTTATTTACTTTATTAAAAAGAGGGAGATAATAAATAGATAGTTATATAGATAGATGGTGGAGAGAGAATGAATGGACACACGAGGACCTCCAGCTATTACAAATGAACTTCAGATTCATTTGCTACTTTGTGGATCTTGTTTTTTGTGGGTACCTGGAAAGAAGCTGGGACATCAGACTGTTTAAGCAAAAATCTTTAACCACTAAGCAATCTCTTCAGGCCCTACTATATTAAATTGTAATATGACACTGTTTTGCCTAAAGGGATATTTGAAGCATGAAATAAGGATATCAATTTATGTTGTTGGGACAAGAGTCTTTGAGAAAAGTAAAATTTCTACAATTTTTTTATCTCACTCATCAGATAGCTATTCAAAGCTTAGCTTAATTCTTCAGAGATGCTCTACCTTTCTAATTAGATGAATACTAATTTCTTTTTTCCCACAAAAAATGTAATGACACCTAATTTTCATTTCATATTAACTTTTCTACTGAGGTAGCATTTTTTCTATTTGTCTCATTTAAAGCAAATATTCATTAGTAGAAGCTTTCTTCCTTTTCACGGACACTTCTTTATGAAGGCTGGAAAGTATTTTCATAGAAAATGTGATTGCAGTAATGCTGAGAACCTGGAGAAATGGATAGCTTAGAGCTTCAGGGGAGAAAGTCAAGGGGTTTTGTGTTAGGGATTATTTAATTTAGTAATACAGATTTTGATGTTCAAGAGGAAACTCCTAAAATTATCAACCCCAATATTGTGTCCATGTACCAAAAAAAGAATTGATGAAAGCAGACTCAAGGGATTGTGGAGTTCATTTAAGAAAAGTTGGAACCTAAGAAAAGACTGGGGCAGAGCCACTAACACTGAAAGAGAAACCAAGCAGCTTACATGAGAGATTTAGAAGAAATGCACACTCATGTGGAAGACACACATCCACCTTGAGCCTCCCTTGGAAAATGCTGCTAAATTAGAAATCCCTAAGACAGAATCTCCAGGCATTGTGCCAACCCCTCAGGGGCATCCAGGTTGGCTGTAAATCCCTTATCTGAAATTGAAACACAGCTTTGTTTCCATTGATTCTTAGGGTTCATTTTCTTCTGTTTTATTTATGTGCTCTTTTAGGTTGGTGTATATATGTTTTATTTTTTCTAAATTTGTAAATTTTGTATGTGTGTATGTGAACTACTTGAGAGACTGTGGGTATTCATACCTGACAGGCATGTGAAGGTCAGTGGACAACTTGCAGATTGGTTCTTGCCTTCCCACCTCATTTGAGGCAGGGTCTCTCTGTATCATGCTCTGCTTCTTTCATCCATGTGTTCTCCATAGCAAATTCTAGTCTCCATCCCCCATCACTCTATTGAGCTCTGGGATTACAGAAGACTACCATGTCTTCGGACTTTTGTATATAGAGTCTGCAGAGGATGGAATTCAGGTACTTAGGCTTCAGTGGAAGGTGTCTAATTCACTGAGCCATCCTTCCATCCCTGGTGTTAATAGGTTTGTAAACTAAGACACAGAGTATGTGTTTCATTATTACATTTTTTCCTACATATTTGTTCTATTCATTTCCTTCCCCTACTGTCTTAATCTATCTCTTGTTCCCACTTGCTGGTTTTATTTTGTCTCAGGAAACTCCATATTTCCCTCCTGTTGCATGCATTCTATGACCTCATGGTTTAAGTTTTTATTCCACTCTCATGCAACACACACACACATACAGAGAGAGAGAGAGAGAGAGAGAGAGAGAGAGAGAGAGAGAGAGAGTTAAGATGCTCATATGTCTAAAAACATGCAATATGTCTTTATGAATATGATTTATGAAGACCTTTAATTTATGTACTTGTAAATATCATGATTTTATTATTCTTTGTGATTAAAAATATTCTGTTGTGTATATGTACTACATTTTCTTTATCTATTCACCTGCTGATTGGTACCTGGGTATTGTTTTAGTAAGGCAATAACCACAGTGTGCAAGAATCACTGTAGTAGGACCTAAACTTCTTTATCTATATACCCATGTTCGGTTCACCCGAGCCATATGATAATTCTATTATTGGTTTTGAAATATCTATAACACAGTGTCCACATCAGTTTGCACTTGCACTAACAGTGAATGTGGGATCTTTTTTCTCAAACTCTTACCAAAATTTATGATCATTTGTTTCCTTACTGATAATCACTTTAACTGTGGTGAGATGGAATTTCAAAATAACTCTAATTTACATTGCACTGATGGATATTGAACAATTTTCCAAGCATTTATTGGCCCTTTATATTTCTTTTTTTTTTTGAGATAAGTCTGTATAATTCATTAGCCCATTTGTTGATCACAAGAATCCTATGTGTTAATTTTTGGATAGGTATATTTGTGTGGTGTGTATGCATATGATTTTCGTGTTTGTATGTGTGTGATTTCATGTGGGCATGCACAAGCGTTGCATGACCTATTTTGGGTAAGAAGTCATTGAGTGTTTGCTGCCCCAGGCAGGGTGCCCTTGACACACTAAACGCTGATTCCACCAAAGTTCCCTCTGGTGAACCAATGAGTGCATTTGGTTTCCCTACAGAGCATTGTGAGGGGTTACTTACAGGAACAAAGAAACTCCAAAGCACCCACAGCATGGAATGGGATGATACCATCCAAGATGATGATCTTGCCATGGCTGCATAGAGTTCCCTCTTCTATGATCCTCCATCATCCTATGCACTGTGTTATTAATTATTTAAACCACTGTTAAAAAAAGCCAATATTTTTCTTTCTTATTTAGAAACTAGTTTTAAAGATACTGCATATTTTAAGTGTATGATTTTGATAAAATGTAAATGCATTTTGTTCTTAAGAATTGGTAACATATGTAATTTATTGTAATATGTGCATATATATAATTTATATTTAAAGATGATTATTCCAATAACAAAGCATTTCAAAGAAATATTTAGTAAATATTATTGACAGTATGATATTTCTTAATTTTAGGGATTAAACAATGTCATTGCTATTGACTTTGATTATCGAGAAGAATTCATTTATTGGATTGATTCTAGTAGACCCAATGGAAGTCGCATAAATAGAATGTGTCTCAATGGAAGTGACATTAAGGTAACTACATTTTATAGTACTGAAATTGCCCAACGATTTTATCAATAGAATTAAATAGAACTACAAAATTATATTTGATCACAAAAATAATGATTTTAGAACATATTACCTCAGTTTCTACTTCATACTGGCACTTTGTAAGCTAAATAATTTAAATATGAAAATAGAGCTTTTTTAGCTCCATGTTTTATTTTATCATTTTACTTTTAGTCGGACAAGAACTTGTCATAAAAATTCAATGATAGTGTGTAAATTGAAATTATAGCCCATTAAAATTAACCTAGACAGAAATAATTGATTGCACTTGTGTAAAATCATAAATCTTATTATTAGACTGCATCAAAGTTCAACACACATCACATGATAGCTGTCAGCTACTTGTTACCACTTTGTATTACCCCAAGTTTCACAATATAAAAGTTTGTAGTGTGTATATGCACTAAAATGCATTATTAGTAAGAGTTCCTAAATTCAAGTAAATGAACATTATTATTATTGTTTTTACTTCACATAAGCAGATTGAATATCATAGAAATTTTTGATGGAAGCAACACATTTTCAAACATTAATGAAATTTTAAAATGTATGTGCATCATCTTTGTGTTCACTTGACACAGGATGGCTATTAATATCAGTGTGTGTTCAAGCATAAGAACAGGGTGGCTCTGGGAAAAAGAATCGGTATGCAGATATTTAAAATTTAATTTTTGATCGTATATATAAAATGGAATTTACATGATTCATCTTCAATTATATAATTCTGATGATAAATTTTTAAATGATCACTGATATGCTTTTGAAGCCACTTTAATATTTTTAAGTCATGGGGTCCCACTTGCCTTGTCACCGGTGTTTTTCCAGTGGTTACTGTAAATTCTGACAAACGTAGTGCCAAGTGGTGACAAACCCTGGGAAATAAAAGTGACAAATTAGTGAGAACTATCAGAAGAACATTCTGGAAGGCATTCATGGAGAGTACAGAGCACGCAGTCCCGTAATTTAGTACTGAAACAGGAGAAAGGGAGTGAGTGTAGTAAAGGAAAATCAGGCGCTTGGATGAGTCCCCCTCCCCATCATCACACCACCCAGCCAAAGACCCCCCGGATCCTTGGCCCACAGCAAACCAGATCCACATTCTCCAAAACCAGGTAGTGGGGTTCAGCTTCCTGGCACAGCCCCAAAAGCACACCAGTTGGCATGGTTCAGCTTCCCAAACATTTCAAACTCGGGTATACAATATGCCTCTTTTCTTCTACTGGTACTCTGAAGTTGATTTAAAAAGCCAACACTTAATTCTTAAAGTTGGAATTTAGAATTTTAAAACAGCAAATAGGTCTTGGACTCTATACAGCAGATCAATATCGTGCACTGCGGCAAATGTCCATCTTGTCTTTTCTCTTTACCTTCACTGTTGATGACATTGGAGAA
The DNA here is from genome assembly GCA_004024765.1 of Zapus hudsonius. Classification (NCBI taxonomy): domain Eukaryota; kingdom Metazoa; phylum Chordata; class Mammalia; order Rodentia; family Dipodidae; genus Zapus; species Zapus hudsonius. The sequence goes on along the minus strand of PVHP010002233.1, from coordinate 29,694 downwards.
AAAGATAATTTTAAACTCAATTAATGTTTATTTGTCTCTAATTGGATAATTTTTGGCTTCTATGCAGCTCCAATAGTTATTATTTTTTTCTCATTATCATAAAAGCATTGAAAATTCATAAACAGTTAGCATACGGGTCACAAATCATCTACCAGTTTATATACATCATAATTTACACAAAAAAAAAACCTGTATCTTTACAAGTAAGACTTTACACATTTGGTATTGACATGGGTTATAAATGATTACAGTACACAGTATATTTATTCATTTGCTTTCTTGGTTCAAATTATTTCATGGAAACTTTGTCTCTTGTAGACATTTTTATAAGGCAAAGGTCAAGTGGGAAAGTGGTGAATGATGCTAATATAACATCAAAGCCTTTTACAAATAAATAACATTAATAATGCTTTGCATGTGTATGCGACAGAAGTTTCCCCAATTTAAAATAAAAAAGAAGGCTGGCTTGATAAACTCTAAGGAAAATGTGATTACCAATTTTGCACCAATTCAACACTTTTCTAATTTTGCTTGTGTTTTTAAATAAACTCGTTTGTATTTTCTAAAGTCCTGAGTACATGTTGGGTAATTTCTCTTAAATGAATAATTACATTTTTTTACTTACTCTCTTCTTTATCTGATTTCCACTTCTAAGATTTACCTAGAACTCTACATCTCAGCAACAATGCAAAAACAGTTGCCTAATTCTTATTCCAGGCATTTATGCTGTTAACTTTTTTAAATTCTTATTTTGTTAGGTAGTGCACAACACAGCTGTCCCCAATGCACTTGCTGTCGATTGGATTGGAAAAAACCTCTATTGGTCTGACACGGAAAAAAGGATGATTGAAGTATCCAAACTCAATGGCTTGTACCCTACTATACTCGTTAGCAAAAGACTGAAATTTCCCAGGGACCTGTCTTTAGATCCTCGAGCTGGGTTTGTAAAACAAATGTTAAAAATCTTAAAGATTATGCCTACAGATTATATCCATTGTGGTAAATCTAATCCTAACAGAATGAGAACATATAATAACATATCTAGACATTCTTACTTAGTCAAGAATTGTAAATAAGATTATATTTTTACAATATGTGAATGAAACTATTTTAAGATGACTGCTTTTGTAAAGTTTTGAACATCAGTGTTTCTCTCAAGTTTTCAATATATGTTTTGGAGAAATTAAGTAATGGAGTTAACTGATTATAAAGACTTAATACTTGTAGAAAAGAAAGACAGAACACACATTCTAAAAATCATTCCTTGCAGTATTTACGGTGGCCACAAATAGGAACTATGCAATCCCCACCTGTCAGCATAGCAGCAGACGTGATCAGTATGATAGGCAGAAATGACCATCAGATGCTTTCAGAGGCAAAGCCAAGGGCAGCTAACATGCAGAGTTCATGATAGACCCGTGCTTCAGTGATCTTTCAGTGGGAGAGTGAGCAGAAGTCATCACAAGCACCAGAGACAGCGAGCATGGGACTTTCTAGAACATATATTAAGGTGTTACAGCTGTCTGGTCTTCTGTTTCCTAAAGTTCTATAGATTGTGAGCATTTCCATCCACTTTCACTATGATGTTTTGATAGGTTCAGAATGCAGACCTAGCTATTTTTGTACTGTGATTTAGAATGATTCCATGCTCCAGAAAGACTTTTGTACAAGTTCAGTGAGCACACCATGTTTGTTAAGGTAGCAAATTTAGAGAAAGTAGGTTGTGTTAAAATAAGACACACTTCCAGAAACATGGACTAGGATACAACAGACTGACTACATAAAACATGATTTACCCAATAATTGCCTTTGTCATCATATAATTAACAAATAGATTCTGCTTAGTTTTTATCATTTATGTCCCTCATGTTTATAAGTGATAAAGTAATCATCTCACACTATACTTTATAATATATTTTTAAACATTAACTTGTATAAGAAGCCATGCTTAGAAAAAGATTTGCGCTGTGGATGCAATTCTGTGGGCACATTTTAACTTTTCATTAAATAATCATGCCGTCATATGATTACACTTTAAATATTCTCTTTACCAGAGCAGCAGGCTATTTAAAAGCATTTTAACAGAAATAGTCACCAGTGAATGTTTCCATGAGGATATCAGAAAAAATGGCCAATAGCATCACATTTAGTTCTCATAAGTATTTATTCATAAATAATAATGAAAGCTAATTCTTTGGACTTTTTTCAGCAATTTTAGTATTGATTATATAATTCCTTACCTATTTTAAAATCAGTTTGACTGGCTTGGCTTCTCCTTTTATACCATGAAAGGTATAAGTGAAAGAAACATTTTTTTGTTTGATAACAGCAGTTTTACAGGATTTTCAGCTCATGAGGCAGATCTTTGTACTATGCTAGTGAATGCACTGAATCTAGCTTTGGGTTTTATTTCTCCCAGGTTACAGTTATTAGCCCATAAAGTGAAAGCAGCCTTAAGTTATCATCAACATAAACCTACCTAGTAAAAATGTCAATTAAAGCAGCAAAGTATTAAATTATTGTAGATGGTATGAAAAACGCTGATTCCATTTTTGGATAATATTTGGATTATAATATGGTTACACTGTTTTATAAACAGCAAAAAAAGATAAAAATTGGGTTTTTATGAAACAATTAAAGCCACCCATTTTAATAGCTGCAATTTAATGGCACAATTTTGTTAATGCTGTTTCCCTAGTTCCCCAGGGTAAGACAATAAGCAACCTGGATTTAGCATTCAGAAAATCAGCTTCAGGCTGAAAATTTTTTACCTGTATAAAATGTTGTGCAATCCAGATACAAAGATAGCAATTTAAATAGGCATTTGTAAGATAAAAATACAATTGAACCTTTCTCATTCACATTCTCCTGTGTTTTGCATGCATATGATTTGAATATGCATTACTATTAACCTCTGTTTCCTGAAGAGGTGGGATTTCCTTCCTGTTATCTGCTAAGGGATATGGCTAAGATTTATTTCAAGATCACTGAGCTATCTCAGGAAGCAATCAAACTTTCTGGAGGTCTTTGGGGGTGGGGAGCTATTTTATATTTTTACTAATGGCATAATAATTGTTTAATATTAGTTTGAATATAGTGGTTAGTAAGAGCACTGAAGAAAATACAACTATTTTCCTGGTTGTTATGTTTAAAATTGAGTTTCAATTCTAATTTGTCCTCATACTTCTAGCCTTCTTTGATTAATAATAATCTTTAAATATGTCAACATTTATAATATTTTAAGTAATAGAAATAGTTTATGTTAATGCCTTTTTAAAAAATTCACTTAATGAGGATATTTAGAATTTAAACTAAAATTGAAAGCATAATTAATCTTAAAACCATGCTGAACATAATGTTTTATCTTTTTTTTATAATTAAGAGAGACTAGTGCATATTGCAGTTGAACATAAGACTGATATGAAGTATGTTTCAAGATACAGTTCTCTGTCTTTGAAGAATGCAAATTGAAGGGAATGTGTGATACAACTTGTAGTAAATACCCAATTCATTTCTTCATTCATTTATTCAACCCCTATTTCTTTAAAATTAAATGTGCATATGGGATTGTTTTAAATAGGGGTGAGTACAAAAAAGTTGCCTCTGTCTACAAATATTTCATTCATAGTCATAGGTAAGCAAGAGAGAAAATAAGGACAATTAATTCAGTGTGGCAACTCACATGGTAGGGGATCTCTGTCAGTCAAACAGGACTAGAGAACACTTCACACTCAGGAACTATGGACTAGAAGTCAGTGATGTGGTATTCTTGAGGATAAGCGTACTTCTGGCTGTAAGAACAGGGTCTTGGAGAAGGCACACACTCAAAGAGTGGGGACAACAGTGGACTACAAATTCATATGACTGGAATTAATTAGGTGTGTCACAGTGGAACTAGTTCTTATTAAACAGTAAAGTAGAACTATAAGCCACTCAAAACAACACACCTAGTGCCATCAAGTCAATATGCCTCCAGTGCTTCTGGCTTAGTAATCAAAGAAACAGAAGAGTGATTTTCCAGAATATGGGAAATACTGGAAGAAGAAGATATGAAAACCTGAAATGATTAACTTGCAGACTTTCTAGGATTGAGAATTCCCAGATGAGAGAAATGAAAATGAAGATAACTCTCATTCCCATAGCCTGTTATGAATTAGAACATGTTGTTTCTGTTTCATTACTTTAGATATAAACTATGTTTATATAGCTGAGAAATATATAATTTTCTTTACCACTTTTCATGTAGTATATATTAGAATATTCAATATCAAACTGGCTATGGGTTATTATCAGATACTTCTTTTAATAAAAAAGTGGGAGACTTAGTTTAGTGTTCAGGTTTGGACCATATACTTTTCGTAGTACATCAGAAATTTACATCAGAATAACAAAATGATCTTGAATACTGTGCATCAGTAATAAAATAAAAAAGAAAGAAAACCTATACAAAGGATAAAGAAGAATGAATCTCAATCCTGTATTTTTTCAGTGTAGTAATCAAACTTTACTAAAAGAAGTGCACAGATGATATAAGTTGTTTTCTTTAATATGCTTCCTAATTCATTGCAAGTCTGCCTTCAATGATTATTTACAATACTTAATCTAGAAATCAGGACCTCAAGCACACTAGCAAAAGGTCTACCCCTGAGTATTGCCCTTATCTCCTTATTTTATGTCTGAAAACATTGCATTTGTTCAGCTTATTTTCCTACATTTATTTTCATAAATTATTTATTTAGCATTCCCCAGGAGATAATAGCAGTAGGTGGGGTGGACATTGTATATATTCTTGTTACAGGATTACAATGTCAGTGATGATAAATCCAGGTAATTTTGAAAAGACATTGAATGCTTTGGTATCTTAGCTTCCTGCAGTCCTTTCCAAACTCTGGAAACCACAGGAAGATGCAGAAAGAAAGGCTAATAATCACCTGGCAGACCTGCTGCGATTGAACTTATCCAGAGAGAATAAACAAACCATTTTTTCCAGCAACAGCAGAAATAATCCTTTGTGAGAAACTCTCTGAATGTGTCTAAGTGCACATGTCACACTGAACACAATTCTCTACAGCTGTCTGCTATTATAAATGCCTTAAATTTCCATTTAGAAAGTGACCATGTCATAATCACTGTTTGTGGTTGACAAAGACTATTAAATTCACTGTAATACGAGATAATTAGCGGGAAATTGGATATGCCTGAATATGGGTAATAGCTGCAGGGACATTGTACCAAACCTTAGATAGCGTGTATGTAGTGTTCAACATAAAGAAATTAATGTTGAAAGACGGGAAGCATGTGGATGAAAACCTAGTGACTGATTTCTGCTGGGGAAGCACAGAAATATATCATTGAAGTCATATAAAAATATTTCTCCCCTAAATTCTTAATGATATAAAATAGCAGATTTCTGTATTATTCTACTTAGATATAATAGACAATGAAGATTATTAATTATTTTTTACAATTCAGATTTAGAACTAATTGTAAGAAGGATTTTCTCTAAATTTATTCCCTGATTTCAAAAATTAGTAATAGGGCTGGAGAGATGGCTCAGCGGTTAAAGCACTTGCCTCCAGTGCCTAAGGCCCTGGGTTCAATTCCCCAGGACCCACATAAGCCAGAACAACAAGGTGGTGGCCCTGGTTCTCTCTCTCTCTCTCTCTCTCTCTCTCTCTCTCTCTCTCTCTCTCTCTCTCTCTCTCTCTCTCTCTCTCTCTCTCTCTCTCTTTCTCTCTCTGCTTGAAAATGAATAAATAAAATATTAAAAAACAAAAAATAATAATAAACCCGAAAGAGCTCATTTTAAGGAAGTATTAGTTATAGTATTGTCACTATAAAATTTTTTCTCAAAATGACTCTCAAAATAATAGAGGTCTGTTGTTTTGATTACAGTCAGACTTTGTTTTATGTATGTATACTTTGTCTAATTTACACAATAGCTTATATTTGGGACTGAAAATTTTCATAAATTATTCTTGTGTAAACATTGTATATGATGTAGGAAAACTTAGTACTCTACATGTTTGCACGGATGGATTTATTTCAATATTTAATTAGCTACAACAAATTTTGTGCATAGGTAATTATGTAGGGAGTATATTCCTGAAGGCAAAATGTCTACTTTGCATAGTGAAAACATATAGAGAAATTGAGGGGGGGAAGCATGTATACTAAATGGGTCTTATACATCAAAAGGAAAGACTAAGAAGTAAATTTCTTCTTAAGGAAGCCAAGGCCAGTCCTGTGCTACAAAGACTCACAGAAAGTGAAATGACACCTTCTCCCAATGAGACAGAGTAATTTCATCATATTCTTTTGGCTGACAGATACTGATTCTAGAAATCATGTGACAATAACCATAAAATCCAGGAGCATCATGAGTAGTAGTAGTATACAAATAACCTTCTGACTGACAAACAACTCAGTGGGTATTACTAAGTCAAAAATATATTAAATCACAAATGAAAGAATCTAGAATTGTTGAAATAATAATAGCTAAATATTCTCCATTGTGCTCATCTGTGTTCTAAATTTTTTCCCTTTGTTATCTCATTCAATCCTCATGGGAACCCATAAAAACAAAGAGCTATTGATCCTTTTCAACATTTATGAAAAAAATTAACTATGGGACACTATTTACCTAGTGAGGGGAGGACTTGGGATTTCAACCAAAGCAACATCTTTCTACGGTTTGCTTACTTAAGAATCCACACGTTATATACTAGAGACCTGGTCCATGTCCTTATTATAAATACATCTTTCTCCTAAGAGACTAGGATATGCCTATACTTGCATATTTATATTGTAGTCTCAGTTTATTACTCAGATGTCCAGTGACCTTGTAAAGGTACTTGCATTCTATTTCTGTCATAGAAACAAAATATTCAGTTGGTACACTTTGTTGTAAAATCTGAAAAAGATAAAAGAGCATCATTCTTAAAATAAAAAAAAATCTAAACTTATTTTATAAGTTGGCTCGGGGTCAAATAAACTATGCATGAGCACAAGGTTTCTTTGATGAATTCCTCCATTTGGATACAATTACCACTTCTTCTTTTGTATGCTTCAATTTTAGCACAGTGATATTTTCACCTCTACTGAATTCACCAGAGATCTTTGAAGGAAAAATATTGTCCTTTTACCTATATGTCCCCAGCACTTAGAGATATCTTCTACATAAAATGGCCTTAGGGATTTGCTTCAAAATAAAGTTCTTTATCTGCTTAAGCATGGCTTTAGTATTTATCATAAATGTCCCACCACTGACTTATTCATGGGGTTCTCTGATTATGCAGCATGACACCCTTTCATCATATGTTCTTCAACTATATTTATAGTAGAGAAAAGAAATTCTATTTAATCCTGTATTCTGGTTGCAAAATCCTGTGAACAACTTTAACACTATCGACTTTATTGCCCAATGGTAACAGATAAAAGGAAAGATTCTACAGTTTCTAGCAGCAAATCACAATTCCCTGTGCCACAATGAAGGTTCAGAACACACCTGCAATAAAAAGATGATATTTTACATAGCATTTCTCAAATATATTTGGTCTTCTAACCTGCCCTGAAAATAGGAACAGCAATTAAGAAATAACTTTGGGGGCTGGAGAGATGGCTCAGGGGTTAAGGCACTTGCCTCCAGTTCCTAAGGCCCCTGTTTCAATTTCCCAGGACCCACATAGGCCAGACCCACAGGGTGGTGGCCCTGGTGCTCTCTCTGCCTCTCTGTATCTATCTCTCTGCTTGAAAATGAATAAATAAAATATTAAAAAAAGAAATAACTTTGGGAGAATGGAGAAAGCAATGCAAATTATGAGATCATGAAAACATCTTTATAATTTAAAAAAACATAAATAAGGCAAATGGCATGGTGGAAACACAGAAGTGGAATGATAATATTATAACTAGGAAATCAGACCAGAACTGGTTTTCAGACATTTCAATAGTGAGAAATAATTTTGAGACCATTTGGAGTCCTAAAATGATGAAGGACTTCGATGTCAGGGAGAGGATTCAGACACTGGAAATTTACCAGCCTTTATTGGCCTGTGGGAAATATAATTTGTCTCTTCTTCTTGATTTTTCAAAGCATGATTTTGATAATACTGATCACACAAAAACATCCAGAACACACATGAAAATTTAGAATTGCAGTAACCTGAAATTGAGATATTTTACATTTACAATTTACTTAATGATCTCTACATACAAATTTTACATCCAGTAAATTCCAATAATGTGCTTAGTTCCATTTATTTGTAAAACTTCATTTTTAAGGTATAGCAACTAAGTATAAACATATGTAGCCTGTACAGTTAAATAGAAATTGGAACTCTGGACATAAACCAGTCTGGACATTTTTACTGATAGAGAGATTATTGAAATATTACTTTTACATCTTCACTACCATTTTAGTCATCTCCGTGTTGCTGGGACAAACATCCAATCAGACACATTTTACCAAAGGAACAGATTTATTTTAGGCTTATAGATCCAGAGGAAGTTCCTTCTATGTCGGGAGAAGCTGCATCACATTCACTGATGTAAGCAGAGAGAGACCATCAAGCAACCAGCACCATAAGCAAGCAGAGTCCACTGCATTGTAGCTTGTAGGGCTGGCCTCCAGGGTCTGTCCCCCCCAGTGACATCTCCTCCAGCAGGCTGCTGGAAACTGAAGCAGGAAGCTTTACCTTAATCAAAAGTATCTGAGGCTGTGGAGGACATTCAATTTCATTCAAACCACCACAACTACCTTATGGACTTTGATCTATAAGTGCACAAGCAAATTTAATCATTATGATTATTTTAAGGAATTAATGTGAAGAGATCATATTTATTAGAGAATAGTTCATTTATTGGCATCCCCAAGATTCAGACAAATTCTGAAGAATACAAGGGATGTTCTGAGTTCTTTCAACAAGACAAACCACCCTTCTCTAATTTTGTATTTTTTTGCCACTTTAGTATAGAAATAAGGGGCTTCTCCATTAGTGCATGAGAAAGAAATGGTACATATATTTTAGAAGATATATTTGATGACAATTGTTTGCTTTTCAAAAGAAAAAATATTCTAAAGTAGTCCAAGATTCAAAGACACATAACATAATTCCTTAATATTTTAGAAGATATATTTGATGACAATTGTTTGCTTTTCAAAAGAAAAAATATTCTAAAGTAGTCCAAGATTCAAAGACACATAACATAATTCCTTAAGGACTTCGTCATCTTTTAGTGCTTGCTGATGTAAAAATTTCTAAATGAGTTTAGAGTTGACTAGTAACTCCAGAGGTGCCCTATGAGACAATTATTTAATGTTTACAGATTATGTGTAAATTTTGACTCACAACAGCTCTATTTGAGCCTGGGTTCACAAAATAGTGTCTTAAAAATAATATGCAGGTCAGCCTGGGTTAGGGCGAGACCTTACCTTGGGAAGAAAAAAATAACAAAAAAACAAAAAAGCAAGCAATGTATGTGTTCCTAGCTTGGCCTTGAGCTCACTATGTAGCCAAGAACGTCCTTGAGCCTCCTCTGTGCACCTCCCAAATGCTTGGATTATATGGTGATGCCAACTTGTTTTATGTGTTGCTGGGTATTGATCCAAGAAATTCAATTATGCTAGGCAAGCCCTCTACACACTGAGTTTTATCTCCAGCACAAAATTCTACATTTTGATTAGTTCTTAAATGAGATATCTTTTTATTTTCTATTATTTTTCATGTGTAATTGGGGATTTAATGATATTTTGGATACCAAAGAACAACTTATGCTACATGCTTTTATTCATAACCCAAAGTGATTACTAACATAAAATCTTTATGGTTATATTTATACTGGTCAATTATGCTAAGCTTACATTTGATACATCTTCCTGAGAATCCTGATTTTTCTAGGGTTTGAGGCAAATTTCAGAAAAAAAAAATCTCTTTTAGGACATTTTAAGTTTAAACAAAATATCTGCTACTAACTCATAGAGAATAATATTACATAGTATCCTAGCTACAAAATTTCCAAAGAAGACTCTGTTTTCAGTAATTATACTTAGCAAAAAGAAAATGTGAACCCTGAAAGCATAATTTCATAAATAAATGTCAAATTTGAATATGTATAAGGCATAAAAATTTCTATTAACTGAAATTTTTATGGATAATAGAGAAAAATACACATAATAGAATAGAGTGTATATAGTTACTTCAATTAAAAATAGTTTAAATGCAGTTTTATTTCTCAATGTGAATTGTAAAGATGTTTAAGTAGCAGGGTAATTTAAATTAATAGCAATACCAATTTTATTTTCTGGACTCCTTTCCATCGTCTGAATTGTCCTCTAGAATTTCTAATTACAAAATGTATATTTATTTTGTACTTGAGTGTTCTGTCAAGGTCGACATGCTTTTTTTGTTAGGTATAATACCACTGGACATGTATGGCAGTAAAACACCTAAAATATGAGTAATGTGGAAATACATCCAGTTCACTTGAATGATCTCACTTAAATCCGATAGTGGTTACCACAGTGACAGTGACAGTTCATAATGAAACAATGTGTGTAATTGTATTCTTCTTGAAATTTTCACAGATAAAAAATGAAAAGAAATGACATATAGATAGGTAGGTGGGCAGATGGATGAATCTCCAGATGCAGTCTGGAGACATAGATATATAGAGGAATGAATATCATATTCGTCAGTATTACAGATACCTTTTAAAATATTTCATCTGATACTGTAAGGAGTGCTATGATCTATTAACACTATTGAAATAATATCACTATACATCTGCTGTGTGTACTACAGAGAACAGATGTTTAAAATCAAATTCATATTTCCAACAAGACTATATGTTATTTTAAAAAACAAGTATACGAAAACAAGTATAAGAAAACAAGTATAAGAAAGTGATTCATGGAAGGATGTCAGTCAGAAGTAGAGTGTGTATATATATATATATATATATATATATATATATATATATATATTTATATTTATATTTGTATATATATATAACTTATTAACAGTTGAATATAAAGATGAAATATTTTTGTGATGTTGCATTGTTGCATTCCAGGAGAAGCTGTAAACAAAATAAGAGATTGATTTGTTCTCCGTAGGTATTTGTATTGGATTGACTGCTGTGAATATCCTCACATTGGCCGTGTTGGAATGGATGGAACCAATCAGAGTGTTATCATAGAAACCAAGATTTCAAGACCTATGGCTCTTACAATAGACTATGTGAACCATAGACTCTACTGGGCTGATGAAAATCACATTGAATTTAGCAACATGGATGGGTCTCACAGACATAAAGGTTGGTCAACCAGTATAATTAGATATAAAATACTGATTTTACAAGTTCAGAATATATTAGTTTAAATATATATGCACATTTATATGCTATTGCTCATCCAAAGTGTTTCATATTTTAATATTACTATGTTACTAACTAATCAGTAATAGATACATTTATTTAGAAAACACATAATTTATATTTAATTTTAATGTTGTACATACCTGCGTCAATTTAATTTTCTGAATAAATAGGTGATAAATTAATGATATGTATTCTGATTTGGAATAGGCAGATACCTCTGTAGATAATGAGGATATTGCAATCTAGTAGAATTTTTTTATCAAAACTTGAAGAAAATTATAGTTTTTCTACAGACAAAAAAGTAATAATGGAAAGACTTTAAATTAAACTTTGTACATGATTAAAGTTATTGTTATATCATGAAAGCAGCAACACGACTTTCAAATTATAGTCATCATCAGAAAGTAGTTTAAATATAAAGGCATATAAAATTTAACACGTTTTATGTTTTCTTTCTAAAACTCTCGGTAAATTAATGACATAAGGGAAAACTATGGGTGAAGAAGGCTTATTAGAGAAAAAGTAGATGAAGAAATTACAAAGAATAGGGTATACAAATATGATAAACAAGTGAAGTTTAAATAAGCTGACACAACTATAACAGAAACTGCAAAAGGAAGTGATGTCTCAAAATATTTGAAATTCAAGTAACTATTTTAAGGATTATATTTGTTCACAGAATAAAGACCAAAGAGGAATATTTATTGATATTTGGTGACTTAATGTCAACTTTTTATCAGATATTTTGATTTTTAAACATCATATCTAATACAAGCTTTGCAGAGGTCCTTGTTAAAGCCTGCCAATTAGAAAGATCACTCCAATTTACCTAATAGGAAGGAAGTTAAGAAGGGACAAAGGATAAATAGGAAGGCCAGGAGGGAAGCTTTTTGTCAAACATTTGGTGAGATCCTAAAAATGTGTGCTGATGTGGTGCCCTCAAAAGATCGAATCCACTTAATTTCAAATGAAAATAAAAAAAGTAAAGGAAACTGACATGAAAAGAAGCTGGTATAACAGCTACTGAAGTTTCCACACTTGATAATTTTGCTTATGTTCCTCTTAGGTGATATTTGAATAAATAAATCCTTCCAAAAATACACACTGATGGATTTGTTTGAATTATTCTGATGACTGTGAGAATACTGAAGGATAATGAGTGGATTTGGAAATACTTACTAAACTGTTAACTTTCTAATTTTGTAGATTAAAAGTCCTCAGGATTAATTTAGGATTTTAATTACAACAGAAGTATTGTTAACAAACCAATAACACACTTAGCATTCAGAACTTACATCTCCCACAAACAATTATAACATGATTTTGGAATCACTTTTAGCTGATATTGTTGTAGAAATTCAACATGACAAACAGATAAATCCTTAACAGCAAGAGGAGAGTGGAGTTTCATTTGTTATTATTATGAATTTAAGAATTTACACCAGTGGGCCAAGCGTAGATGAGGTACTGGCCATGAGCCAACGTTACAAAGGGGTTTTATGGTAGGATATATAGATGTGTAGGTGACATTACCCATGTAAATTAACAAGCACAAGGAAGCAGATGCCTACACCTAGCAACTCACACATTTACAATGGGTTCTGGAGAAGTTCAGATAATCCTCCCCAGGTATTCTCCAGCCTCATCTTTTTCCTAACTTCCTCATCACAGTTAAAGCAATTACTTCTTTGTCTCACTGAACTTCAAAGCTCTGGGAGCTTCTCACCTCATGCTATGTGACTGGCCATCTGTGGCCTGAATAATGTAACAATGAATAAGGGGGAGGAGAGTTAGCTCAGGCTCATTTTGCTGTAAAGTATAATACAAAGTTTTCTTTCTCTACATAAGCATGAAATTGTACATTTTCACATCAATAAAATGCACTAGGCTGTGTAAATAAATTTATCTGTGCTTAGGTATTTTATTTAAAAATTTCATACAAATTTTGGTTAGACAGGTAAATATTTAAAAGATATCATTATTTAAACCAGTTGCCTATCTTTTATTTGAGTTTTAGAAGTGAAGAAGAATTTCTAGGCAAAAAATTAGGGTCTATTCCAAACTATTGAGTCCTTCCTTGGTAATTAATCTAAAAATATGTCACAATTATGGGTGACTCAAGTTTTGAAAAACTCTATAAAATCAAACACACAAAACTAATTATTTCTGACTCATGGTACTGATAAAGAGTTGGGTAGAGAAAAACACAGCATGGAAAAGCAGCACAAAATTTATTTTAAAATACCATATTTGGATGGAAAGTTTACTGTTATCTTATTAAATTAAAACTGATTTTAAAATATCTATAGGCTCATGAAAGAGAAGGAAAGTGAAGCAAGTTTTGATTTCAGAAATATTTTCCCCTGAAGCATTTCACAGAAGGACTAATGAAAAATTTATTAAGAGCCTTATCAGTGTTGTGGAAATATCCAGTAACAAACAGACAAAGCCTTCGCAGCAAGAGGAGAGGGGAGTTTTAATTTTACACCCGGGCCAGGGCCAAGCCTAGGTGGTCCAAGCAGAAATGAAACATTGGCCCCGAACCCCAGTTACAAAGAGATTTTATAGTAGGGCACAGAGACCTGTACTGTCATTAGGCATGTAAATTACAAACACCTAGAAACTCACACATTTGCAATGGGTTCCAGGAAGTTCAGATAATCTTCCCCAAGTATCCTCTGGCCTCATCTTTTCCTAACTTCCTTATCACAGTTAAAGCAAATCCTTTTTTCTCACAGGACTTCACAGCTATGGTCGTCTCTCACCTCATGCTATGCCACTGGCCCTCTTTGGCAAACAAATGTCTTCAGAATATAACAATGAATATAGGGGAGGGGGCAGTGAGCTCTTGCTCTTTGCTATAATATCAGGTACCCCCAATACCTGAATACAGGCCAGTAACCACTTGGAAATTTCCCAAAATGGTACTGTTTGCAGATAGCTGAGTGATACTAATCGCATAGCCAATAGAAGAGACATTCACTTGCCGGGCTGGCCAGATGACTTGGATGATAGTACTGAACTCTTCTAATTCATCCCCAAAGTACATTGCAAATACTATGCCTATTTTAGGCATAAAATGATAGTTTATAACAATTGCATATTTATGACTTTGGTCACTAACGCTGTATTTCTCCTAAGCAAAATGTTATTCCTCTCATTTTCTTCTGTTGTTAAACTGGAACCCATGTTCCTCAGAAGGAAATTAGAGGTTAATGGTCACTAAGTAATTTGACACCTAAGGAATGGCAGAGAAATTTCAGAATGACTCTTACTGAAGCTGAGTTTTAACATGGAGGAAAATATAACCACTAAATAGAACCTTATGGCATAAAAAGATTTTTCCCCTCCAAAGGATATTCCACTTCAACTTAACAGTAACCCTATGAGTAAAACATTTATATATTTATTTGCTTGTTTGTTTGCTTGCTTGTTTATTGAAAAAGTGTCTTATGTATCCTAAGCTGGCATCAACCTTGCTATGAAGATATATTTGCTAAAAAGGATACCTTTGAACTTCTGATCCTTTAGGCTCCATCTCCTTAATTTTGGGATTATCACATATACCACAAAATCTTATTTATGTTGGGCATGAAATACAAGGCTTCCTAAATATTAGCAAGCACTATACCAACCGAGCTACCTGCTCAGTTCAAGCATTCATTTTATTTTCCTCCAAAAGAATGTTATGCTTATGCCTTAAACAAGATATATCAATGTATACAAGGCATATGTGTTTCCCATAGTTTTCATGTGAGTTTCAGTACTCATTTCTTTGCTATCATCTTTACCCCAACTCATATTTTTACCAAGTCCTAATAAAATTTTCTAGAAAAATCCATACATTAGTTAGCCAATATACTGATTTAGAAACATGAATAAGTACTTATGGTCATATGGTCATATGAACTTCTCACTAATAATATATATATATATATATATATATATATATGTGTGTGTGTGTGTGTGTGTGTGTGTTTACTGATTTACTATAAGTGACATGATAAATGATATATCAACTATATAATAAAATATTATTCATATACCTGGATTATTATAACAAAGTTTGTTTAAATTTTCATCTTCATTGGTTCACTTGTATTTATTTATTTATTTATTTAATTTTTCTGATTTCTTTGCTTTGTTTCTACCCAGTCATTCATTCACTCAAGAGACAAATGTGAATTGACTTGTTTTTCGGTGCCATGCATTATACTAGACTTTACAGATATAAGGATGAATAAGTAAGTCCCTGTCTTCAACACCAGGTTTAGTGGGGAAGACCAGTATGCAAGTAACAGCATGAATTAGACTCAAGCTAGAAGTCTCTGCAAGGTATTATAAAAATGCAGATAGACTCAGTGATTCTTTTGCTGAGAGGAAAGCCTCTCCACAACTTGATTGGTTCATTGAACCCCTCCATAAGGGGAAGTGTGGTGGATTTTTCACACAGAGGGAACAGCATGTGCAAAGATAAGATAGTCCTGAAACAGTGTGGGGTTTACACAATCGGCTATGACGGGGAGCAGTGAAAAGGAAGATAATGACACTAGATGAACAAGAGCTAATCAGGGCCTGATTTTGACAAGCCCTGCATGCTCTGTGGTTCTGGGATTTATCACTCAGGTCATAGGGAGCCGCTGATGGACTTTAGTTAATAGAGTGTTGTTATTAGATTTGACAACAGCATGGAAAATGAAAGACCCTGGAAGGGCAACCAATTTAAAAACTGTGAAAATATTTTAGGAGAAAATTCTTGAAGTGATTATAGTTGTGGGAATAGGGATACAGTGTTTGAGTTAGTAGTAATTGAGCAGCTAAAATGGTAGAAATTGACAAGCTTAGCAGCAGAGACTGCAGTTGAATCACAAATATGAAAAAAAATATTTATTATTATCCAGTTAGCAAGAAGAAAGGAACTCCCATTTTAAACCTGTTAGATTTTTACATATGTATGCACTTTTAGAAGAATTTAATGAGGAGCCTGGCTTATTGATTCCCAAAGCTGTCTTGATACACGCATTAAGAGCAGTATCATCCTAGGAACAAAACTTAGATGTGGTGAAGCATTTCCTATTGTTTCTTTATCAGAAAACCTTTCCAGAATGCCTGCTTGTTTATTTGAGAGACAAGACTACAAATGAGGGCTACTCTTTGCTTTCTTCTTAAGATGTGAAATGGGTTTTATGAGAGCCTGCTCATCACAGCTGTTCTACAGAGTAAAGGGCATTATAGACAAAGACCATTCTTGAATAGTTCTAAATATGTGAACAATAGCATGCTTCTTGAAGGTCCATATATTTGTTTACTATTAAAAAAAGAATGTGGGTCCTCTAGGCTTCTTGGCACAAGATGAGGCTTTATTTGGAGTACTGAACTATCGGGTTAAAGAAGATGCTGCCTGGATGGTCTTGCTGGGGTCAGCAGCCTGGCTGATGGGGGGCTGTGGAGGTAAGGGAAGAGACTCCTAGCAGCTCAGAGGGTGTTGGATGAAGGTGTGATGGTCCAGGTGGGGCTCCTGGCTGCACCCTTGCTGCAATGTACCTGCACATCCCACCGTCTTAACTCTCCCCTGCTCTGCCCTTCCAGAACACTTCTGGCAAGTTCTTCCCCTCAGGCGACTGTATGACTCTGTGGGTGTGGTCGGAAGGCCTCAGATCATGGTGCTTTTACATGGCTTTCCAACATCCACTTATGATTGGTACAAGATCTGGGAAGGTCTGACCCTGAGGTTTCATGGAGTGATTGCTCTTCATTTCTTCAGCTTTGGCTTTAGTGACAAAACAGAGCAGGCCAGCCTACGGGAGGTACCTGGGGCTCCAGGACCGCAGGATGCACCTGTTGTCTCAGGACTGTGGGGACATTGTTGCTCAAGAGCTGCTGTACAAGAAAAAGCAGAATCCATCTAGCTGGCTTACCATAAAGGGTCTCTGTCTGTCAAATAGAGGTATCTTTCGGGAGACCCACCATCCAAAAACTACTGAAAGTTTCTCCAAAAACTACTCAAAGAGGAAGACCAGCCGGGCTTGGTGGTGCACACCTTTAATCCCAGCACTCGGGAGGCAGAGGTAGGAGGATCACCATGAGTGCAAGGCCATCCTGAGAATACATAGTGAATTTCAGGTCAGCCTGGGCCAGAGTGAGACCCTACCTTAAAAAAAAAAAAAAAAGAGGAAGACCAGCTTTCTGTCACCCATCCTCACAGGGCTGATGAACTTCTTGTATTCCCTCCCTCACTTCTGTCTTTGGACCATACACTTGACTTTCTGAGAGCGAGCTGTAGGATACATGGGCTGGGATCCACAACAATGATGGAAACCTGGTCATTGACAGTCTTTTACAGTCTGTCAAGCAGAGGAAGAAGTTCAAAGGATGCTGTGGAGGGGGGGGGGGCGCTTGCCTCCATAACTATTTTATCTAAGACCACTGTGAATCCCTATCCAGAGTTTTTTGGAGCTGTACAGGAAAACGCCTTGGTTGATGGTGTCGATTCTGGATGAACACATTAGCTACTACCCACAGCTAGTTGATCCCATGCATTTCTGGAATGCATAAATGGGCTTCATCAACTCCTTCTGAGCTGGGAAGAGGAGCTTTCCTGGGTTACCACCCCCGGTCTTATATTTGTGTGTATTTCACTTAGGAAGAAATGTCCCAAAGAGGACCTGCCAATCCAACACTGCTTCTTATAAAAGCCTACTTGATTCACATTGTTCAACAGAACAAAGAAAAAAGGCAGCAGGAGTTCTGACTAAAGGTGAAATAATCCAACTCTCTTTCCTGTGACATGTGATCAAGGACATGGACTTGCCTTTGTGCTATTAGGAAATCATGATGAGCAATTCTCTCTTTTGCAGAATGACAGACATTGCATATTCTTTTATATCAAAGACTTCAAAACAAACTTTTGTTGACTTTTTTTTCAAATACTTAAAATGTTAATATGTGGCCCAAGCCAAATTGGAGTCCTATAATAAAGAATGACAGAGGGACATACTGATGTCTCCTTCAGTGCTTTAAGTCACATAAATTTTTATAGTTCCCTAAATAACACTGCTTACTTGAGAGAGAGGCAAGATCTCCTACCAGGGGATTTAGTTTCATCAGCTGCATCTAATTATAGGTGTTATGTTAACAAAGAGAGTGGTTGATGGGGCTCGGGGTGTAGCCCAGTGGTAGAGAGCTTCACGTCAGGCATCCCATCATGCCCAACATGCTCAAGGCCCTGGGTTTGATTTGCCAGGACAACAAACCCACCATCTCCTCCCACCCCCTGAATAAAGCAGACATGGGCTTAAAACAGTGTTGTTCTAAGTTTGTTTTAAGAGTATTCTTTGCCTACACATGTATGTATCTTTCATAAGGATACTAAACCAGATGGCTCTTGTCAGAGGAGTGATCCTTATTTAACATGATTCCTAAATGAACTTATTCTAAACTAGTTACAGAATTTCTTAAAACTGTAGGACATTAAGGACCAATTTTATCTGTGCCCCCAGATACACCTTAGGACTGGACTCTAGTATCTGCCCAAGGTGATATTCTGCCTTCAAGTTACAAGCTTTAACAAAACTCATAAATCTATTGGTGGACATACATTAAAACTATTGCAATGGAATAATGTATATTTTAATACATATGTAAGTGCAATGAAAGCCATTTTATATCAAGGAAATGACTTCGATGTGATTAAGTATGTATTTAAAGGCACATGTCTCATAATCAGAAAAATGTTTTAAACCTGGTCTGCCTGTTTCCAAAGCTTAAATGATTTTCCCTCTTCCAAAAGTATTCATGTTTTGAATAGATTATGGTAGATGTGATGCCTGTTAATGATAGTCTCTTATAACAACAGTTAGAAGGTAAAGTTTAAAAAAGTAGATTCACTTGAGTTTCTTCCAGTTATTAAAATAAATAAATAAATTTAATTAAATACATAAATTGCACTATATACAACAAATAACCAGAGCAAACAATACTTTATTTCATATTAAAATATTTGCTTCTGTAGCAGATGGGAAAGAGAAACATCTAACTTATATGTTAGGTGTCTTAGTTTCCTGCGTCTGAAACAAAATATTTCAAAACTGGTGGTTGATAAACAACACAGGCATGATGCTGTCAGAATTTGCATCTGATCATGGCTCTGCATATTTCATTGACAGACCTTTCTTCTTATATCTACACATGAGGGAAGAGGAAGGCAGCCTCGTGCAGGGACATAAAATTTATTTACTAGGAAAGACTCCTCACTACAATCATTTTCCTATAATACAATTGATCTGGATAGTCATATTTCCACCGTATGAGTAAAGGGACACCATGATTCGCACTTAGAGCATACCAAATTGCTTTGTCAGGGTAGTTTGATGTTATAGTTTATTTCAAATTAACTGCATCTCCTCTATAAAGAAAAACTTTCAAATCTTACTTGTAAATTTATATCACAGGCTTTTGGGAATTTGAGATCTTTTTTTTTCACTGACTTCCTGTGTTCCAAAAAGTATGATCTTTTCATGAATGGATTGTTAAGAAAATACAAGTTATTACTATCCATTAAAATAAAACTTCATCAAAAACTTTACATATCGTCCTATACTCAGAGATTCTGTTTTCCATTTAATAAAATTGAATACAAGAAAATTCTACTTATACCAGAATAACGTTCTGACTACTTATATCAAAGAACATAAATTCTGGCATGAGAAAGTTATAAAAGTACTAGTGAAAACATGAAAGCCTGAGTTTAACTTTCAGGAACCATGTAAAAATGTAATTTTATGTAAAATGAACCTGTTATCCCAGCACTGGGGAATCAGACAAAGGTGTATATTTAATGACCACTGGCCAGTTAGATAAAGATAAAATAAAGATTGCCTTTCAGATTAATACCCAAAGTTAGATTCAAACTTGAATGCACAGAAAGGTACATATGCACCCACAAACACACACACACACACACACACAAACACACACACTCAAACAGACACAGAGACATGGGCAAATACATATAAAGACATACATATACACACATACATACAGAGACATGCATATACATATAAAGAACAAATATTCACATTATTATTTGCTATTAGTCATGTCCTTGAACTCAATATTTAATAGGTAGATAATATCTTGCCAATGAAAAGGTTGGAAAATTGTGGTGACAACTGTATGAGCTATGAAACCAATATATTTGACCTTAAAATTCTAAATATATTTATTTCAAAATACTTTTTTCCAGAATACCAAATGAGTTAATCTTATGCCATATATATACATATATATATATATTAGATATATATGTATATACTAGAAAAAATTAATTCAGAATTTATTTTTAGAAAATCTCTGAAATTTCATGTATTGTGTTTACCTTATCTCTTCATCTCTTCATTTAGAGAATAATTGTATCTCTACTCCTAAACTTGAAAATTATCATAATCAAAGTATTAGTGCTGTAGTTTATCCCCAGCATTGTTTTATTGTCCTGGGAATTCAGTGTGTATTATGAGCAAATATGTAGCAAATATACAAATCTAAATCCTAATGTATGTTGTGATAGTTTAATTAATATGGGAAAAAGAATTCAGATTTTGGCTGGCTATTGGAGAAACAAGATAGAGTGATCTTAAATAAAAGATAATAAAGAGTGATCCTGTAAAGGGAAAAATACAGCAATAAAGGAAATGGTTCACGATATATCCTGAGCCTCTTTAACCTGTTCATTGAAATTGATAGGAAATTAAAATATTCACTGCAGCTCAGCATGAAAGGAAATATACATTACTCACTATTGTATTGTAGGGTAGTCTGAATTTCAGTGTGTTTCATTCATAGTAAAGGATTGCATTTTATACCTTTCAGAAACCCCCCCATCATCCACAGCACATTAAAAACAGTAGACTTCACAGGCAATATTTTTGCAAAAAAAAAAAAATGATGTGCTGCTGTTTACAGTACAATAAAAGTTAATGAAAGAAAGCAAAAGCAATTCAGTTACAACAGACATGTTCATGGGCCAGTAAAATAAATTGGAATTAACTGCTGTTTATAATAAAAAAAAATCTCTGAATTTCAGTATCAATCATGCCTTTTGGCTTTGTCCCTTGAGTGAAACCATTTCATTCAATCATATGTGTGTTTATTTGCAACATTTTGCTTCATGTGAATGTTCAGAACAGTTTTAAATTAGGGACAATGTACCCACAGTTTTAATCTGTTTTCAGTCACCTTCAGGAATCTCATTCACCTCCCATGGAAGGCAGAGAAGGAGGTTTCCTCAAGTCTAGTAATTCTCTCATCAAGAAAATTTCCACTTTGCCACGGTATTTTTCAATGTTCTTATCCATGGGATAAAATTACATTGCATTTCTCTGTAGGAATTTGAGGTTGAAAGAGGAAGACTGATACCCATTCCCTCACCCATGCTTTTTCCTGGAAATACAAAGAGCACATTTATAAACAATTGCCATATATTTCAATCTGTTCTTTTTACGTTAGAAATAGGTTTATAATTGTGTTATTGGAGTCTTTATCCAGAAGTCTGACTTTGGCGCTCCTAACAAATTAAGTGTGACAACTAACAGCCAAAACACATGATAAAAAGCAATGATGAAAAGCAGGAAGTGAATTTAATATTCTCCTGGCCATAGTGGGAGATGAAATATTTCAACAAAGTTTTCCAGGTATGACAAGATAGCATAGAGAAGGCAGCAAGAATTATGCACAATTACTGTCCTGTTCAAACTGACTTTTGGCTGCCATTTTTTTTTCTTTTTCTTTTCCTTTTTTTTTTTTTTACTTCTGGTTATAAAGGAATATGCCATTGTTATGAGTAGGTGGTGTAAGCAAATTCTCCATTTTTTTAGACAGGAACTTTTCACTATTCTGAAACAATTAACATTAGCATCTCTTGGTGTTTATCTATCTCTCAGACAATATTAAAAGAAGACAAAGATGCCAGCAATTAGCCATATCCTGTCTTTTGTTACCCATTGGGCAGCCGTAGTGAACTCACCACACAATAAAACAGCCTTTAAGTACCTGTTATGATTGTAAATATATGAGATGAACAAAGGCTGAATTCCTATAAATGAATCCACTTGATTTCAATTTATCTTGTGTGATTTTGAATGGGGAATCGTAGACAACGGGCCATTCATTTGGAGGGTAACCATGACACATTAAAGAAACCATTCCAGTCAAATATAGCTTGGTAAACATTTCAATGAGTTTACTAACATGGTTATAGCAGCACAGGGCACCGGTGATGCAAAGGTCATCTGCATCACCCCCACCTCCATCCCCCTCCAGCATGGTTGAAGGTCAAGGGAACTACATCTCTAAAGCTCCCTGCGCAACTGGAAAACACCTCCACCAGAAGGAGTCTCCTCTTCCCAGTAACCTTGTGGAGGGGATTCTTAATCTTGTAAATTTCTCCTTCTGAACTTTATTGATTTTGTTAGTGTCCTACGTCTTAGTCTTACGCTTACCTGCTTTTCCCAGAAGACAATGTGTCGATTGGCAGGAAATAGGTAAACGGTGCTTTCAAAAAATAAAGTGTGTCAGTTTTCATTAGCATTCTCTAACAAAGTCATTTTAATGAAATATGTATCGAGTACCCTAACTCATATTGCCCATGCGCTGAAAACACATTCATATTTGAAGTGCATGTTCTCTTCTCCAGTGGGAAGGCACAGAATGGTACAAAGCTGCTGGAATCTACGTGTTTCCAAGTCCTTGAAGCGATGTTGCTCCAGAGGTTATAGAGAAATGCCATGATCATGAGAACATATATCCACAGAATGCACCCTTTTCATAATGAATGAAATATAATTTCTATAGCCTCAATCATGACACTTCAGCGTACTTCACATTCAGTGACTGGAATATATTTAGAATTTAAATTACTGAAGTAGATATTCTTAACTTTTATGATAATAAAAATATTGATGAGACAGGGGAATATATTGAATTGCATTTAATTAAACCTAATATTCCTAATGCACATTGAGCATACAAATTATTTTATTTAAGGAGAGAAGGTAGACAAAGTGACTCAAGAAAGACTAGAAAATGAGGATCCTTGACTCTCTCCCATCTATTAAGAATAGCACAAATGAAAATATCTCTAAATACAACATTCATTTCTATATTTTACCATCATAAACCAGACACACTACAAAGTTAAACAGGAAGTGCCTCAGTATAAGCTCCTGCACTGAGGAGTCACTCATAAACTGATTAGTGTTCACAATATACCCTCATGTAACATACTCCTGGCATTGCTGACAAAGATTGACTAAATTCTAAAATATATGCTGAGTGGAATAATTTTATTGACCAGCCTCTAGCAAGACCTCATTGAAGGGATCTTAGTATTTTATTAAAATGTGTTTTCCACATTCTAATATTTGGAAATATTGCCTAGCTCTAGTTTTCTAGTTGTTTCTTATGTTTTTTTTTTCATTTTGAACAAAGAACTTTAGATTCACTTACTTGAGAATTCCATATGTAGAACTATCCATTACCATTAAGCAGTATTGTATTCAAGAATGAACCATCAAAATGCCTTTTAAAGAAAGCAATGAATACACACGTCATAGCTTTTAAAAAATATTTTATTTATTCAGTTTCAAGCAGAGATAGAGATAGAGAGAAAGGAGAGAGAGAGAGAGAGAGCACCAGGGCCACCACCTTGTGGGTCTGGCTTATGTGGATACTGGGGTATTGAACCCAAGGCCTTAGGCACTGGAGGCAAGTGCCTTAACCTCTGAGCTATCTCTCCAGCCTATGTCATAGCTTTTTTGTTGATAATTCTGAGAATTATGCTATTTAAAAATATTGTACAAGCAGTTATAAGAGAACATAACGAGTGACACGGGACAAATGTCCTTGGCATTAAAGTTACATAAATCACAATTGCTTTTTGTGGTGTTAGTAACTAAAGCTCCAAGTTCAGCAGTTATTTTTTTCAAGATTAGTATACCCTGGACATTTTAACACCTACTCTTTTCTCTCTGCTTTTTCTGAACTGAAAACTTACCCACCCTGTTCCTGACCATTGTCATAAATCTTCCACTTTCTTTCTTGCATGTTAGAACATCTTTTGACCACCATCCGCTTTTAACATGTTTTCAAACCTGTACAGTTTTGTAGTCCCTGTTTAATCTCACTTATTTTTTTCTTTTCATTTTTTGCTTTTCTTCTTTTCTTTTGTCTTGTCCTCTCCTCTTCTTTCTTTCCCTCTGCATATTTGGATTTTTTCATGCATGTTTACAATAAATTTTGACCCATCTTCCTCTGTTTACCTCTTGCTTCCCTTTTACCTTACCAACAAAACCATCTTCCTCTCATTCTACCCCCATGATTTAAATTAGGTTTGCTTACTGTTTGCTTAATCATGAGAAGCAAGTTATTTACTAAAGACTGGGAAATTCTCCAGTGGCTACACCAGTAAAGGACCTGATTTCTCCTCTCCCAGTAATCATCAGTATCCAATATTTACTTTAGGAGGTGGGACTTCTTATGAACCCCACAATCATCAATGATGGAATATTGACAGGCCACATGTGTTGTGAGTGTATGAGTGTCGTGGAATTGTGGTGGAGGGTGGGAACCTGACAGACAGCCACCCTGCCCATTTTCCTTCTCTTACATTTTTTTTTTTCTGCCTACTCTTTCTGCAAGGTTTCCTGAGCAATGGAGGTTGAGGTTTAGAGGTCATGTCTGTTACTGAGCACAAATGCTCACTTGTTCTTTGTAATTTTTCCACACCTCTGCCCTCTGCTTAAAGAAACTCCTGTGTTCCAGGTTGTAGTGACTATAAATCTATGGAAACATAGATATTAAAACGGGAATTTGATAAAATATTTGATTAATATATTCACAGTATGGTTTGCTCCCTGGGTCCTAGGTCCCAAGCCATAAACATTTGGTCAGCTTTTCAATATCAGGCAAGATTCTCTTCTTATGAAGCAGATCTCAAAACCAATCATTTGAGTTATTAGTTATTCCCATGATATTCATGTACTATTGCACCAGTGAGCAGATCTTAACTGGCCTTTCAATCCTGGAATACAACACGGGGTCCACAGCTGGGCAGGAGTTCTGTGTGTTCTCTCCCAGAAGCTTGTATTGCTTTATTGGCAGAGGAAGCTTCCACTTAGTTTTTCTATATTCTATCATCAAATCATGTGCTGGCTTCAGCAATAGGGAATTGCCAACTAGTTTTCCTTGAGTACTAAGAGCAATGACAATAGACTATAATGTTTGGATGGGTTCTGTGGCCTCAATGACCAACAACTCATTGGGCAATATCTCATCCGTTACTGGGATTTTCCATTCATACCCTATGGATTCTGTAAGCAGCTTTATCCACCCATGCAGGAAATTTCAATTTATCATGTTTTTAACTTAAATTTAAGGTTGACTTACCAAGTCACAGGTTTCCATATGAATTATTCACATTTCTTTACTTTTGATTGATCTTCCCTCAGCCCACCCTGATCCATTTCTCGGCCCTACGTAAAGCTTTCTTTTCCTCACATTCCTCTTATCTTACATGTGCTCTGTGTTCTCCTGTCTCCCTCTGCACAACTCCCTCAGTTCCCTTTTCTAGCGGTAAATGTTTTTTATCACTTTCTTTTTGATCACCATGCTGTGCTGCTGTTATTCATGACCTGCCTTCCCTATGATTCTATGCTCATCTCATTCTAGTAGGATATTGGGGAAACTATCAACATCCTGGCCTCAGTGATCTTACCATAGAGGCCTAGTGCTGTTCTCTTGTGAAAATAGATATTTTAGTCAGTTTAAGAGTGTGTAATTTGTTCCCTATGGAATCGAGGGCACTGATGGGTCATGACCAAAGGAAAACTGTGTTATAATTTAAAACTATGCAAAATGCTTCTTGGAGACGTTATAGTTTCCTTCCATGTGCCTCGGCCACACTGATGCTTCTCTTATATCACAGACTCTTTTACATGCTGTGTTCAAATGAGATTTGCTAAATGGGAAGCACTGGTGATTATTTGATGGTGAGCAGAGGAAAAGTTGAAAATGTTGGTTTACCCCTTTTGCCCTTCATACTCAACCACAGTGGCTTCTCATTGGCCGAGTTCATCCACCAATGGACACTTATCTTCTTCGGTCCTCTTTCTCAGCTGTAACTCCCACTCGAATTTCAGAAGAGATCTGTGAAAAAAACAAACTTCCTTTAGCCATGCACATCCCTCTATGAATAATTTCCTTACTCATCAGTCCAGTTATCTTTCCACACAGTTTCATTTTGGTTCAAGGACATTGATTTTACAAAAGACATCAGAATAGATAAAAAGTAAGGAAGTAAGTTATTTTGAAGTTATTCATGTGTGTATGAATATAGTCTTTCTTGGGGGTCATGGTTTCAAGAATCAGGGAAATATAAGAGTCTTAAGTATATTATAAATTGATAACACTATTATATCATTTAGTAGGTATGTTAACTATAAAGTTTCAGATTATTAATATTGGAGTCCTATATAGGAAGAGTGCCAAGTAGAACTTAAAACCTAACTTTTTATTGAGATTCTTTCTTGTAAATAGTACACAAAACCATATTAAATTCATTCTAAACTATTTTCGCTCATTTAACTTGATTTTTTCATAAAAATGATTGTATTGTTTGATGATTATAATCTAAATTTTGTTTTGCTTTTGAATATACTGATAGAGCCTTTATAGTCATTTAAAATAATAAGTTACAGGGGCTATGGAGCATACATAATATCTAATAATAGCATTTGGAATAAGGTGAATCTTACAGAAGAAACAGGGGATAATCATAACATCACTAGTGAAAAGTCAAACTGCAAGCACATTGAACAAAGCTAAGTTAATTATGCTAGCATCTCAACCCAAAAGCATGTCCTGGATTGACAATATTCATCAATTATTATAACTGTTGTTATTAATTTTATTTTTGACTTAATTAGTATGAGTCATTACAGGATATCATCAGATAAAATATAAAGAAAAATGTAGCCATTTCTTTGATTTTTTGCCAAATATTAATTCCATTCTTCTGAACGGTGTAATTTTTGCTCTAAAAATAAGAAGTGGAGTGTTTTGTGGAATTCTGGAAACAGTTCAGTCAATAATGATGTTATAGCAAAGAGAAATCTAACTGCAGTAAGCAGCGCCAAAATAGGCTTTAAATATATCACAAGCACTTGTGAAACTGCAGCCCACAACAATCCTGCTTTCTGTCAGTTTTTGTGCGTCTGCTGAAGAGTTGTAAATGAAAGAATTTTAGAATTTAGTTTTCCGATTGCTTTTTAATTAGGAAAAAGGAATCTTAAATAAGACATCTAGTCATATTATTTGTTTTTTGTTTAGAGGCTAGATCTTATCATTTTGAGAAAACATTGACTGCTGTTTTTCTCCAGAATTCAGCCACTTTGCAGTATTAGTAGCATTCACTGGTTACTCTTGAACTATCCCTTTCCATGTTTATAGTCTATGGTTGCCAGATGACACAGACTCACGTCCTTCTGTTGCACCTGTTTATACATGCTTATGTATATGTGTATGTGCGATTACAGTTCTATAACATATGTATACCTGCATACACAGCACCTGTGTGAAGAAACACTCAAACCCATGCATGTGCATGCACACACACAGACACACATGTATATATATATATATATATATATATATATATATATATATATATATATATATGAAATAGACAAAAAAAGATGATTGCCTTCACTCTGAATCAGTGTAATTTCTTGTTTACTAATATATGAATATGTGACATTTTGACCCAGAACATTTCTCATTTAATCTTGGTGCTTAATTAACTCCTGTTAGGGAAATACAGTTCCCAATGAGGAATTAAAGCACTTGGCATCATACTCCCCAATATAAGCTCAATCATCAAAGTTTAATGATGTGAAGTGTTTTCATTTGTTTCTATTAATTTTGTTTACTTTTTGGTGGGGTAGCTTGTGGTATTAAGGGAGCTTCTCCTTCCCTCAGAAGACCTGCTTGATGGAGTCAGAGTGTTAGTCACAAAGGGGGGAAATGGCTACCTTTTGTGCAATTCATAACCCCCTACCCCATGGACTGATCCAGTATGCCCACCGAGGAGGACCCCAATGGGTTGAGGACACAGAGGTGGAAAATGGGGTACCATCACAAGATTTACTCATACAATGTGTCTAGTTTTTTGACTATAAAGATATTTAAAAATGAGTGTTAGAAATGTTAGGCTTGGTTTGTCCATGTTCAGACAAGTTGGAATTTTTATTTTATTTTATGATTGGGAATCAACCACCTCTACAGAACATTAGCTTTGGAGTGGGCTTGCAAAGCAAAATCAAATATAAGGGATTAGGACATGGCTATGAAATGCTTAGTCTCTAAAGTGTTTGTAAGCACGAAAACTCGAGTACAATCCTCAGTACCCACATAAATATTAGTCATAGTAGTACACACATGAAATCCCCAGATTAGGGAGGTGAAGATAAGAGGATCCCTGGACGTATATTGCCACCCCCCCAAAAAAATCTAGTCCATTGGTGAAATTCAGACAATTGAGAAGCCCTGTCTCTAAAAACAAAATAGTTGGATGGTATGCCTGAGTATATCATCAAGACTGTCATCTGGCCTCAGAAAGTATGTGCACACATGATCTTGTACATTTGCACCTGCACACACAAGTGAACCCACATAACCATGCATATGCAACATACCACATATACACATATATGCAACATATAAATGTAGCAAAAAGTATCAGTTCTGTCGTTCACTATGCCCAACAATAAGTTGAAGCAGTCAGGCAAATGGACTCCTTTTTTCTTCAGTTTGACCCGAATATCTGACAATCAGCTTGGCAACATCCTTCTGAAATAAAGCCTTGATTTTCTGATGCCCATGTGGTGTGGCACTTATTTGATGGCAGAAGATTCTAATTAGTGATTACTAGTTACCCAGTATGTAAGTGTGTAAATTATCACACATCTAAGTGTCATTGTCATAGTCAGTCACATGACACTGGGATGAATCTCCAAACCAGGTAAAATTTTGGGGAGGAAATAATTTATTGAAGTAACAGACCCAGGGGAAGTTAAGGAAAAAGGCTGGCTTCCTTTTATAGAAGCAAGCAGAGAGAGAAGCAGCACCTCCAGAAGCAAGCAAGCTAGCACACTGTCATAATGTAATTCACAAAAATGCAGAACTGCCAGACTGGTTCAGGCTCTTCTTTTGCATATCTATCCCTAATAGTTTGCATCCAAATTAGAAAGGGCCAGTCCCCAGGAG